>CAKNYM010049235.1:165-25080 GCA_932195095.1 Andricus curvator | reverse complement strand
AAAAGATTCAAAATTAAAAAATAGACTTCTAGATCACCTCACTTTTCCGGCACGTTCATAGGTGGTGGGACACCCTGTATAGTATTGTAGTCTTTCATTCATCATTATTTTTTTTATAATATATGAATTGTTATTTATTAGATTGTTTTATAATATATATGTAATAATTAACATTCTAGTTAATATAACATTTTCCAGTGAAAAATTATATTTTGTAAGTATCTTTAAATGTAACAATTTGTTTTGTAACCTTCTGTTTCGTATTTCGTGTACTTTGGCTGAAAATTTTAATTTTCGATTTAACAATAGCAGTTTTGATGTTTTTGAAAGAAAAACCGTGAGTCGTATCAGAAAAAGGTTAAAAACGACTTCGTAGATCTTCCTAAAAGCAACAATTGGTTTTTTGGACATTTTTTTGTTATCTCGCATAATTTGGCCGGAAAAAAATGTAGATCCATTTGAGATAAATAATTTTTCTCTTGACATTTTTTCGTATGTCGCATAGTTTTTCTGAAAAATAGATTTTTTAATTTTTTTCAAATGCGTTATCACGATTAAAACAAAAACTGTACATCTTATCAAAAATTGGTCTCAAGTAAAATTGTAGGTCGTTTTGAGGTGAACAATTTTTTCTCTTAATTTTTTTTCGTTTCTAGCACCGATTTTCTACAGACCTCAAACAGTAGTATTTTTACCATCGTAAAAATCGTCAAGTTTTACATAAAACTAATACCTTCTCATTAGGATGAGAATGTAAACATTGATTTTCAATTAATAAACAAAATCCCACTTTGGCCTTTCAGTACAAAAAAATATTCTTTTTCTACTTATCCACTTTGAAATGACTGAAGAAAGTAGGTTATGACTCCTAATATTTGTCTTAAATTGAACTTCTCCATTTGCGTAAACAAATTGAATAAACAAGAGCCATTTCTCACCGTGTTGTGAATGAGGTCTACAAAAAAATCTGTAGTGTAGCCACGAATGAGGAATTGGGACATAAATTACTATCCTTTCTTGAGTCATTTCAAAGTAAGTTGAAAAAAGAATATTTATTTGCATTGAAATGCCCAAAATAAACATTTCTTTATTATGTTTGTTCATGAAAATGGCAGATTTTGATTCTGGACATAGATTCGTAGTTTACCATATTTCTTGAGGCAATCCTGAGTATTTTAGATAAAAATCCGTTTTTTAACTTAAAAATGCCAAACTTTTACTTTTGTTTGTAAATTTGGTCTATAACAACAGCAACTGTTAATAGTTAACAATGTTTTGTAGTTAAATTAGTCCTATAGACGAAAATATTTTATTATGCGAGTTGCGTACAAAATCTAAGATTCGGCCCAAAAATGCAAAAAATTGTCCTTAATTTGTTTATAACAATGAGGTTTGTTATGAAGCAAATTATTTTTATTCTGTGAGTAACACTGCATGGACTTAAGACGTTTTCGGAAATTTGGCAGTCGCTCCTGAAGGGAAACAGAAATAACTGCAAAATTGCTCATTTTGTCACACTTTGCGTTAAATAAATATAAACAAAGCGACATTTGAACATCGCGCTACGAAAATCTCTTAAAAATTTAAACATCTTTCATTTAAACAAAAAATTTGTAAGTAGGATGAAAACTAAAGGCTTTAGACTTTTTTGAACAGTAGATTCCTGATTTCAATAATTGGAATTTTAAATAGAGCAACATTGAACGCACCTAATTAAAATTTTTTGAATTTTTAGATGTTTCAAGGATTAAATTTAAAAACGCTTTCAATATTTATTTTACAATTTTTTGCAAGTTCTGCCTGGAGTTCTGGAGAATTCAGGAAGTTTCTGAAATATTTTTGATTTTTCTTAAACATTCTGGAAATTATTAAAAAAATATTTTGAGTGGTCGTGAGAATCTTTTTGAAAATACTGAAAAGTGTATTTTTTCACGATCAATTTGGCAGTTTATCCACATTTTTAATTTTTTTTTATTCTATTCGGAATCCTTAAAAAAGTTTTACCGAATTCAGTAATACAAAAAACATACTATGCATATTTTTGAAAAATGTTTTAACTTACGAACAAATAAAATTCTCTTGATTTTGTTAACGCTTACACAGGAATAAAATTAAACACTTTTTATTCAAATTATTCAAATAAGCATATAAATCATTTACAAAATGCTTTTGTCATTCCTTTCTTAATTTTTGTGTACTAACCATGAAACCGGGAAATAGTCGGGAATTGCAAAAAAAACGGGAAAACTTGGGAATTAACCGGTAATACAAATTACAGCCGGGAATCACATTTAAAGTTTTGGAAAATGATATATTTTATTAATTGTGATAAAAAGGCAAATAAATTTGAATGTTTATCCTTTTCTTCAAAAATTGTAGTCACGATATCTCGCATCCTCACTTGCATCATATTGCTGTTGAAAAGCTGACTGGTTATTGCGACACTGCGTGAATATGACTTTTGGTGACTGTTTTTAATTTCTTCATCTATTAAGTCTATTAATATGGATTAAGAATTTTCTGGACCATCAATTTTGTAAATTAAAATTTTCAAATAATTCATTTTATTTCATGATAATAAGTGTATTTCTGAATGTTTCTAAACATTATTGATAAAAGAGACAATTTTAATCGTAAATTAGTTTTTAATAATGGGAAATAATTTCGCTCTGAACATCTTTCAATCACACTATAATATGTAAACAAAAACTTGGAATCTCTTAATTTACGAACAGTATATGCATCGTCAGTACCGATGACAAAAAAATGACCGATACCGACAATAAGATTTCTGGGAAAATTAAAAATGATTTATTTAAAAAAAATAATTTTAGGTTCTGAAGATTTCAAAATATATCGAAAAATTATCTGAAAGACTTCAAGACAATTTTTTTTATTTTGCAGGATTTAAAAAAATTGTAGGAAAACTAACTTATTTGAAGAGATACTAAGAAGTTTCAGAAGTTTTGAAAAAATTCGAAGATAATTTAAATCTTGAGAAGATTTCAAAACATTTCAATCAAAATGTAGATTTTCTAAAATTTCGAAAAAAAAGCTTTTTAAAAATTTTAAAAGTTTTCAAAGAATAAAAAGTGTTTCCTAAGATTCCTGGGAAACCTTCAATGGATTTTTTATTTTAATCAATGAATTTTAGGAGAAAACTGAAAAAGATTTCAAAACATTTTAAAGATTTTCTGAAACTTAAAAAAAGTATGTAGAAGATTTAAAAGCAAAAATTATCACTATTGCAAGATTACAGAATTTTAGAAAAGATTCAAGTACGTTGACGAGATATTTAGAAGTTTTTAGAAGATTCAAAAATAATTGCAAACTTAAAAAGATTTTTGAAAATCTAAAACAAAATGTAGATTTTTGAAGATTTTGAACGAAAATTTTAGAAGCTTCTTAAGAATTTTGAAAGGTTCCAAGAGAATTACAAATTTTCTTACGATTTCTGGGAAAATTTTTAATGTTTTTTTATTTTTAAACATTAATTTTAGAAGGATAGTTAAAAACATTACAAAAGATTAGGTATCAAAATTGTAAAAAAAAAAAATAATCTAGAAGATTTTACGCCATTTGTTTAATTATGCAGAATTTTTTTAACAATTTTAGAGAAATTACAAATAATTTCAACAGATATTTAGAAGTTTAAGAAGTTGATGAAGATTTGTTTTTAAATTCAGAAAAATTCGAATCATTTTAAAAAATAATAAGAAGGTTAAGAAGTTTTGAAAAGATTAAAAAATAATTTAAAATTTGAAAAGATTTGAAAATTTTTTTTTAAATGTGGATCTTTGAAGATTTTGAAAAAAAAATTAGAAGCACTTTGAGAGTGTTCAGAGGTTTCGAAAGAATAAAAAAAAAACTTCCTCAAGATTCATAGGGAAATATTAAATGATTTTTTATTTTGAAAAATGAATTCTAAGAAAAAATTGAACAACCTTTCAAATGATTTCCTAAACATCAAAAGTTTTGAAAAGATTCAAAAATAATTTAGAACTTTTGAAGATTTCAAAAACTTTTAAATAAAATGGCGATTTTTTAAGATGTCGAACAAAAAAAAATAGATACACATAGTTTTTTTTTTTTTTTTGGTAGTACCGATTCATTATTGATTAATCATTGAAGAGTTATGACAAAAATCCATTATAAAAATTATTTATTTGAGTACTAAGTGAATTTTATAACTATGCTATAAACACATAGTTATTGAAGAACGGTTAAGGTGTTAAATACTTCGTCTTATGATAACAACTGGGAATATTGATGAAAGTGGTGACAAGAGTCTATACGATAGCTTCCAGACAAGTGTTTTTTTATTGTGCGATGATAACGAGTTTAAAAAAAGTGAAATTTTACATATTATGACGTTTAGAAACTTGACCAAGTTTCTTTATCAGATTAAATAGTATTCATTGATGTTTATTTAAATTAGGTTGACGCAGTTAAACAAGCGGCAAAAAACATTATAGTGCGAGTGCTCGTATACAAATGTAAAAATTCGAGAAATTTTGTTGTCAATGTTAGATATATAAAAAAATCCATAATTCAAGTGTTCTTTGGAGTAGTCTGAATCTGAAACTAAATTAAAATTGTAAAGTGAAACCAACGTAAAAAAATAATCATCAGTCATCACATTGGGAAGCTCTAGTAGACTCTTCTCACCACTTTATATAAACATATGTGATTATAATTAAACTGTCATTATAAAAGATTAAAAATAGTTTTTTGTAATTACTCTTCAATAATTAATCGCTAATACCAAAGACATTAAGAATTATATCTGAGAATCATTTATCTATTAGAATAAGATAAATAATTAACGAAATATATATATATATATATATATATATATTAATTACAGCTATCATGTTAATCAAATCTACAAAGATAATTAATGCATTCTTATTATACACAATTATTTTATATTTCCGATATTATGTGTGAAAAAATTTTTAGAATATTTAACTGAAGAGGGCCACTATCGTGTGCGGAAGTTTCCGAAGCAATTTTAATATAATTGTATATTCATTTCTACTCGACACCATAAATTAGAAAAATCTCATTTTGTTTGAATATAATAAGATATCACATTGCACAAAACTACACATAGGGAAACCTTATGTTAAATCCGTTTTATTTGTACGTCTATAGTATAAGAGATTTAATATTTACAACCGGGAAACCCCAAGAATTACCGGGAATTTGGTGGGAGAAAATTAGTAGACACCCTGGGATGGGTGGACATTTGGGCTACGTTTTAGTTTCTAATTTCTTAACAAAACCAACAGAAATATTGAAATTTTGCTTAAAACTACTTCAATGTTAGTACTTTACCCTAGCGTTATTTGAAAAAAAACTATTATATTATGAAAGTGGGCCGGCACTAAATTTTCACAATTTTTTGGCAATGACCCGTATACATGTACGTATATCTCTGTTCTTTTTCTTCCTAACCGTATAGTTCACTATCTCTCTCTCTCTCTCTCTCTCATCTCTCTCTCCTGATCTCTCTTATTTGGGAATAGGATGCTTAAACCTATTTACGTTTGTGACAGGACTACAGGTGTTCTAGCGCCTCTGATGGTCAAGATAAAATCTGCAGGAGACGGGACTCAGTAAAATAAACATTGAGGAAATTGGATTTTACCTTAAATTACGGATAATCCATGGATTACACGTGAATATTCTTTGAATAAGTTGACGGTCGTAAATTATTGTTCAGCTCGGTTGGCCGTCAGTATTGCTTCAGTGCTTTCAATGGGGATTAGCAGAAAAGGCACCCTGAGGTTCGCGAATGGTTTATACTGCTTCGCGACATGATGTTTCGCGGCTGTTGGACTTCCTTTACTGCTGATAATTAGCTTTTACACGGAGATTATTATTGCATTATTGTTTTATTGCACCCTCGACCTCTGGACTATTGACAAAATTCGCCGGGTAGGTGTACCGTTTGCTAAATCGAAAATTCCCGTGAAACCTCAATACAATGGAAAATAACGCATTTTTAATGGTCAAGAAACTCCGGCAAAATACTAGTTAACCCTAAAAATCAAATTTTTTATTTCAAATAAAAATTTTGGACAGGATGACTAAGTAGAATAAATAAGAGGATGCGTCTATTGTAACTATAGTAATCCTATTATCTAATGGAATTTAAACAAGAGGGATGGAGTCGGATAGACAACTTTCCTTTGACAAAGGCGAGGACAAAGGTCCCTGGGAATTCCCCAATGTACCGATTATCATTTCGAGGTAATTTTCTGCCCTTGTAATATATAAGTAAGTACTAAATTTACAATTATACCTGTTCGACTTTGAGGAAATTAAAGATAGAAAGGTCTGCCTTTGAAATTGTAAATGACCTGCTTCACAGTCAAGTTATTATAGCAAAAAATTTAGCCTTTTACTTACTCAAGTTGACTTATGACTTGGAAAGCAACAATAAACAGTATCGTTCTACATTCTGTTTATACCTGGTGCTGCAATTACACTCTAAAGGGATTAAGAGATGATGCTTTTCAGGGACCATTTATATTTGTGTTTATGCAAAATTTATGGTAACCTTCACGTATTTCCCCGACCCAGTTTCCTGGAAGTAATCATTATAATTGTGCAACACAATGGCTTTTGGCCATTTATATTTCTGGAACAGTGCTTTTCGAAAAGAGAACTGCAATTTCCTCGTTTTTAAAATTGAATATAAAGGAAAATTCCCCTAAAATTTAGCTCAAACATTTACAACAATTTCCAAGTATCTTATCATCCCGAAATTCGACAAGCAGGAAAAAAATTCTGCTTAATTTACAGTGTTTTCGGATATTTTCTGTAACATTTACTGAAATTTTCTGTAAACTCTACTAAATTGTACTAAACTGTAATAAAAAGTACGTAAATTTGAGAGAAAGTATCCGTAAATTTGTACGATTACTGAAAATTCGGTAAATAATGCATGAAATTCGTTAATTTTTACAGAAAGTCTATGCTGTCTCTATTTTAACTAAAAATCCTATATCATTAGCAGACTTATTTTTCTCCGTAGGAATATAGTTTACAATTAAGAAAATTGCTAGGTCACGAAAAAATGCGCTTCATTAATTTCACTGCTTCAAATATATAATTTCCTTATAATCCTTCAAGTTAAGCTGTTACTTTTGAAAAATATATTAAAATACTTTAATGCAGTTTCCAAAGCAAAGCTTCTCATAAAAGTAAAATGTTTTCACAGAAAAATTTTTATAGGGTACTAAAATATTTCATTTAGGGATCCCCATAACAGTTGTATAAATTGAAGTAAATTAACCAATATCCTAAGATTTCGGGAAGCGAACATAAATCCTAACATATTTTACACTCAAAGTATTGAATAAAATGTACACTCATTAAAAGTAAAAATATTTTATTTTCGGGAAATTATTCCACAATTTGTTTTTGAGTTTTAATGTTTCTAGCCTTCAAATTTTAGAATTTACTGAATATATTCTGTAGGGTGATTTACAGATTTTAGTGATGAAAAGATTTTAAAAAATATTTAAGTTTCATTTATAGTGTTGCATACGAGCTTTTTCTGAGTTCATTTTATGGAAAATATTAAATAAACGAATTTAATATAAATAATATCACCAATATTTTCATTTTCAATACTAATACTTGTATATTTGTATTATAAACCAAATTCAAAATTCTCTGTATCATATTTGGACTTTTTACAGTATAATTTTAATTTTATATTAAATATAACAGAATAAACTATTTTGAGTATTTTTAAAAGTATTCATTTTGATATTCTTACCAAAATATTTTAAAGAAATTTGACTCATCTGTACATAAATTCCGAGTTCGATATAAACAAAGCAATAAACTTATTATTCGAGAATTCTTTCCAAAAGAAAAAAAGGCAGTATAATGCTTTCCGATAAGCTTTTCTATCTCCTTTACAATACATAAACGCAAAGCACATAACGTCGAAGTAAAATGTCAAATCATACAATCTGACGTTGTAAATATAAAACAAAGAACAGCATTCCTGATAATAATTGCGCTCGTGCCTGCATGCATGTTGTTAGAAATCTAGGAAAACATGTTCAATTTTGTGTATGAACAATACAACAGTAAAAAAAACGCCTTCATACTAACACGTTCCATTTTTGGTTGCAGAATATTGGAAAATTAAGAATTTTACTTTTTTCTTAATCTATATGATATGTTTGTCCAAGTTTTAGAAAGTTGTATGGTTTTTTTTAGTTTCAGTTTACGTATGAGAATAACTTATGTTTACAGACCTCATAAATTTGAAATAAATGTATAGAAAGTTTTATCAATTAATATAGGTCGAGTTATAGTTACAAAGTTTTCTGAACTGCTGCAAATTTACATGCAGAAATTCTGAAATTTATTTTGAAAATATGATTTTCTTACGGACATAAAATAAAACTTTATAAAAATTGACGTATCTAAAGCGCTTGGGAATATTATTTAAATTATTCCAAAATATTGAGTTCAATTTTTTTTTTTTCAAAATTCTGCAATTGAAAAATATTGAATCTTCTTATAGAAGCTTATATATTTCTGCTCAGAGGCGAATTATAAGATTAAATACTATTTAAATATGTAATTTATTATACGTTTTGGGAAATTTGAAATATTTTATTCAGTAAACTGAATATTTATGAACATAAAAGTTAAAATAAGTTAAAAACCTTTTTATATTTGAAGTTTCGAAGAAACTTTTTAGTTTTACATTATTTTCAGATTTTCCACTTAAATTAGCTTTAACCTCTGAAAATTATTATCAAAAGTTTTTGAGCTAAAATTTTCTGGTTTAAATTTAAACTATTTACGTAAATAGCATATTTGTATAGTGTATATACTTTATAGAGTAATTTAACTATTGAAAATGTAGTTTTTAATTTTAAATCGAGTTTATAGAAAAACAGATTTTTATAGCCAAGCCAACGTCACAAATTATTAGCATTTTTTTAAATTGGACCTTCTATATGGTTCTTTTCGTATCTTGAAGTGGTCGCCTTACATTTTGCATTTAAAAGTGCTGGACACATTTGTTCTATTGATTATTATTATTGAATATGCTATTTAGTATACATTTAATTTCTCATCAGCCTGAAGTTTATAGACTTTTCATTTTAAATGAAAAAAAACGACAGTTTCATCTAATCATTAGGACGAATTTCCCGACAACAATAGTTTCGAGATATTAATATTATTGATTGAAAATGGCGTCATATGGTTTTTCATAATTGCAGTTGGTACCATTTTGAACAACGATTTTTTAGAAAATGATAATAAATATTAAATATAATAAAGTATGATATAGTTTATTTTTTCCAAAACTGTATCAATGTCTAAAATCTTGGGTCTTATTTCTATTTTCCCCATTCGCTGTTCGTAAATACGGCCTTCTTTATTATTCCTATCAGCTTACAATTTAAAATTGTTCAACAATTTGAACGGAAATGAAAACTAATACAAAATATCATTTAACTGAAGAATACATTTTAAAAAAATACATAAAAAAATTAAAGTACTACCCTTCATTCGTTCCAAATAAAAACTTTCTTTTAATTAATTTCACAAGAATTCTTCTAAATTCCCATAAAAGCAATAACCCATGAAATAAAAGAATTTTCCCCCGAATTTTGTGCTTCATAAAAGAAAGCAATCTGCCAGATTTTTTCCCCAATTTTGAATTTCATTTGATACTTCCTTGTTACATCGAAACGTCCGCCCTAAATGCACTAAATGAAAACACATGTGCGTGGCATAAAACGAAAGAAGTATTTAACTATAACCCATAAAAAGGAGGTTTGAGAAATGTCTTCCGAGGTCATTTACAGTGTGGGAAATGTCCTTTCAATACTTCCGAAGTGTTTAGTAAATCCATAAATTTCATCATGCCTTGTTGACATTCGCAGTAGCAAAGTTGTTCTCTTCGCTCTGTTTTCCGGGGTTTCGATACAAATGCTTCACAGGATGGAGCCCATGGACCCCATGACTTATGGAGGGTTTCATTACGATGTATCTAACATATGGATTTGCCACGAGTTTCCGTGAACAGCTTTGTCAGACGAGTGACTGGTGACGTTGGTCGAAAATCTGTCCGTATACACATATACCTTGTTCGGCGGCATTTTTAAGCCAAACCACAGGGGTTCAACTTTGAACGCGCCGATGTCAATCCAAAAACCTGAATCGCCACCCCAAACATCATTTCGAGGTTTCCGCCACAAAAAGAATCGATTTGTAGATTTTCTTCTAAGTCAACGAAATTAAGATGGATTTCAAATATTCTGGATCATGGGTATATATCATTCATTGAAATTTGAAAAGTAAAGCAAACGCGGTAAAGTGCGTATTTTAAAATTCTGCCAGCGCTGCATTTTGTGTGTAACAAAACATAGTTATGTTCTACAATCTTGAAAGAACATGACAAATTGAACGAAGTCAAATTTCAAGGCTTTCAATTTGGAAGACTGTGAGGCAATAACCATTTTTTATATGGAAACTTCTTATTTGAAATTCTATATAAGTGTGATTGCCAAAAGGTGACCACTCAAAGTCCCAGGTATTTTCTACTTTCTTCGTAGTTGATGTTGTGATTGGCTTTAGGATCCAGAAATAAGAAATGCTTAATTTTTTACAAGTTAAACAGACGTTTCGACCCAGGTGGGGGTCCTCATCAGTGCTTTATTCTAGAAAAAATGATTTTACATGGTACAATGTGTCGAAACGTCTGTTTAACTTGTAAAAAATTAAGCATTTCTTATTTCTGGATCCTAAAGCCAATCACAACATCAACTACGAAGAATCTATTAATCTAAAGGATCAATATAACCCCCCCGAATTAATTATTTTCTACTTTTCCTTTGAATAATAATTTTTTTCTAAAATTATTACAGGAGAGACACTAGTTGACACATGGGAAAGAAATCAGTTAAGATGGTTCGGACATGTTGAAAGAATGAAAGATGAACGACTAACGAAACAAGTGTACAAAGGTAAAGTAAATGGCAAAATGCCCAGAGGTAGACCGCCAAAAGAATGGTTAGAATCTGTGAATGAGACACTAATCCGAAGAGACATAAGAAGCCATAGAAACAAGACAGCTTGCATACAAAAATGCATGGACGTGAAGGAAGCTAGAGTAGTATGCCAGGACAGAAAAGTGTGGCGACAAATAGCTTGTAAACAGAGTGACAATAGAATGAATGACGCCTGAAACAAAGACCTTGGATACTAATGGGCCCAAGTGGGGAACCATACATAACAATTTTGTGAGGCTCTTCACTTGGGGTGATCGCTAGAGAGATTGATTAGCAACCTGGGTCGGAGCAGTGTTGCGGAATAAACGTGCCATTTAAATAAATAACACGAGAATTCCAGATCAATCTAAAATATCTATATCTAACACCTATATACCTATCTACCTCATACCTATATACCTACCTACTTTATACCTATATACCCATATACACACTACTATTTTCCAACCGAGCAAGTCACGCCTACCCCGGAAGGGAAATGGCTTAATGGTATAATAATAATAATAATAATAATAATAATCTCAGTAAAGTACTTATAACAAAGCATATAATTTAGTGAAGTTTCAAAATTTTAGAAGACTTTATTTGAAAATTATAAATAAAAAACTACGCAAAATGGCTTTTCATGCATCTGTCCCAGCCGACAAATGAAAAATTGTTAAATAATATAACCACCATTTCTTGAATATTTGAGATTCACACATATCACTTATATTGATTTGAAAAAGATAAAAATCCAGAGTAGAGTTCAATACTTTAGAGTTGAGGATTTAAACAATCACTAAAATAGTTAATTTCATACTTATAAAGATTTTAGTGTAGTTAAAAAACGATTTGTCAACGCTGATTCGAAATAAGGGTAAATAATTATCACTATTTTTGCGTAATATTTTTGATAAAATGTTCAGTAATACTCCACATTAAATTATAATACTATAAAATGCGAGAGGATATATTTTGAAACGCTGAAGTTAAAATCAAATAATCGCGAAAATAGTAATTTTTTCCATATTTTAAAATATCTTCATCTATTCTGCACACATTCTTTAAAAATTTTTTAAATTTGGTTATTTGATGATAGTCCCATGTCAATCTTTGATCTCCTAGTTTTATATTTTTATACTCTATTGGGATACACTTGATTAAAAAAATATATATTTTAGGCGGTTTGGAAATTTGTTTGTTTTTGAAAATCTTATTATCTGGAATGGTCAACTTATTTTCAATCACCCATAATAATTTAATAACATGTACACTAAGAAAAGTGGTTAATTAGGCCAACTATTTAGTTTGTTAAATATGGTACTGCTATTTTATTAGTTTTGGTACTGCTATTTTATTAGTTGACACAGCCATGTTATTAGTTTCAGTGATTATTCAATGAGTACCAAAATAACTAATAAAATGATAGTCCCAACTAATAAAATAGCAGTAATCTTACAAACTAAGTAGCTGGCCCAGCTAAGCATTTTAATCAGAGTACATTGCTTGTTTTTAGTTTATAAATTCAAAGTGGAATAAAACAAGTATTGCCATGAACTCATTTTAGAGTTCAAAGATATAAGATTTCTTTTATTCATAAAATCTTTGAAAAATACGAACTGTCGCTAGTATGTTATGCAATTTTCCGTAAGACCATTTCCAGCTCGTCCGGGGCTAGTATTGTGGGAAAGTTCGTAATACTGGCCCTAGAACTATACTTTGCAGATTATTCTTAGGGAAAATTCTGAATTTTCCGTAAGACTAACCCATTTCCAGCTTGTTCAGGGCTAACGTTACGGAAAATTCAGTAATAATAGCACTATACTTGACCGGTTAGTTTTACGGGAAATTCCGTAATTCTGGTCAGTGCAATTAAAATTATTTGAAACAGTTTAAAAAAACTGCATAAAGTCAGTTTTAATAAGTTTTTTACATTCTCACCATTTATGATTGAGAAAGTATTAGAATTGCCAGAAATTTCACACAACAGTTTTTCAACGGATCTCCATGTTTTCAGGCCCTCTGAAACCAAAAATCAAATTTAGCGATGGCGTCTGTCTGTCTAGTCTGTCCGCCCGTCCGTTCGTCCGTAAACACAATAACCCTCGAAAAAATGAACGGATCAAATCGAGCTTTGGCTCGCTCAAACTTTCGAGCTGCGTGTGCAGCGCGCGATGAAAATGTGCCCGCACAGTGGGCAGATTTTTGTTTTAATTTCTCCTTTTTAGAGCATCATCTGGTAGTTTGAATAAGAATTTAAGCGTGTAAAATTTTCCGTAAAACTAAACAAAATTGAATTTTCTATCTCTCGTTGTTTGGGAGACATGGCCTTCAGAAATAATTTTTTAGTTCTTTTACAATCTGAAGTTACAGCGTCCGGAAAATATCATTTTTTCATTAAACTTTGTCATGAAAAAAGGAACTATAATCGATTAAAATTAAAATTAATTTCTTCTAATTTTACAGGGAATTGTACGTATTTTTATGAGCATAAAAACAACATTTTGCATGAAGTTCGCCAGAAACAAGTTATTTTGGTAAATTTAAATAATTGCCAAAATTGCATTAAAAAGTATATTTTTCGCGACGCTGTAACATCGGACGTGTGAGAGATAGAACTTTTTTTTAGATTTGCTGGTAATTAAGTGTACTTCAACTTATATTACTACAAATTTTATCTACGATGCTCAGAAAATTAGCTAATTTACCTGATCTAAAATTTTAATAATTTTTTAGACAAATTTTTCACAAAAAAATAATTTTTGAAGGACCTATCTTCCAAACCTTAACTGTTCGGTATCTGTTTTAAATCATTTTAATTAGTTCAAGGTACTCAAAGGTATTCAACATTTATATCCTTTTTTTGGACGCCAAATTACGGACTTCAAGCAAAAGAAGCTCCACTTTGGAGTTATCTTCATGAAAATATACATAATACCCTCCAAACGAAAATAAAAAATCCAGTTTGTTCAAATATCCCCCTAGGAATTTTTTTCTTTTTTGTCTCAAGATGATCGTGGGGTATCACAGAAATGAGATAAAAAACAAGAGTTGAAAGCCCTTTTGAGTTGAAGTCACTCAAGACACAACGTGATTTTTAATGCTACAAACCATAAAATATTAATAAGAAATCATACCTAAAAATACTTAACAAATGCCTGATGTGAATGTTTCAATTGATTCTATTTAAAAATCACACACATGGTAAAAAATAATAATTAAAATTTTAACACCTAAAAATTGTTTTGGAAAAAATTCAGAATGTGTTTTGGATTTAAGGTTCCTTCATCCGAATTTCAGAATAAATTGTGTCTTAAATTCAGATTTGTCTTGCTTACCTAAACCTAGAAATATTTTACGGAATTTAATGCCAAGGATTTTAAAAGGTTTTAGATTTTTAAATGTTTCATGTTTACAGTAAAACAGAACACGTTATCTTAAATTTAGATAAACTTTACTTCAATCCGGATAGTCTTTCGCTGGATGCACAGAAAAATTAGCATTGAATCAAATAAATATCGGTACGAAACGGACGATACAATATTTTCCTGATTATTCAATGCTAATTTTTTTCCGTATTTAGGTTCATTTCTGAGTTTAAGGTTAACAAATGTTTAGGTGTGAAGATTTTTAGTAATCTATTTCACTGTGCTGAATTTTTCAAAACTGAAATTGTTCAATTTGAACCATATATATGTGAGCGTCCGCATGAAAAGGCCCTTACTTTCGATTCTAGTTTAGGAGGTATTCGCGTTTTTCTGAGTCAGGGCCAAAATTATTTTTTTTTGGCTTTGAGTGGGGGATGATACCAGGACCTATACTGAATCTATTGGCACTATATGCACGTCCCGAAAGGAACCGAAAGTATAGGTATATTTCATGTTCGAAGAAAAAGTATAACACGTGCGCTTATGGCACTCGCCCACTTTAAAAGTGCTTTTCTCGAAAAGCGGTTACTCATTCCAACATCAAAAACGAATCGGCGACCCGTTTTTCCAACTAAAGGGTTCATCTTGGGCTCCAAATTCCGGAAATTTATTCGGCTATATGAACCCTATATGTGACTCTATAAAATAGATTGTAAGGGCCCTTTTCATGCGGCTACAAATCATAGTGTTGTGTTAGAATTAGAATCGAACCAACGATATTGTTTGTGAATTTATTTAAATTTTATTTACGAATTTATTGAGTCTATTATTAACAATGAATTACAAAAATAAATCGTTAAAACAAAGATATTATACCGCTGAATGAAGAATGTTGGAACTCTGAGTATGGCGCTAATGAAAACAAATTAATTTTGACAGAGGTTTGAAATTTATATTTGATTCAACCGTTTACCTTCCAATTAAACAGATTATGAGGACCTATTATGAATTAAAATAAGTGGAATTAATAGCAGAACTACTTTTCTTAACTTTTTCAATTTTTTTACACTTGGATTAAAACTCATTTCATTTTTCTACATTTCTTACTTACCAAAAATTTGGGCGTAAAATTTTGATTGTTTATTACATCTGAAACTCATGACGTCACATAACTAAATCAAACATATGAAAATTCTTGAATTGAGGTGACAGTTGGCTCTTTTTGCTCTTTCGAAAATAAAAAATTATGTTAATCAAATATATTTTATTTTAATTGATTTGATTTTACAGTATTTTTTGTTTGAACCACACATTTTTTCCACGTCGAAAAATGATTGAAATTGTTCAATTGCTTTATTGTAATAAAGTTGCTAATTATTCAATCTAACTTGCTTATTGATTGCAAAAACGGTTGAATTTGTATTTTTATTTTCAAACTGTGTGGTCCTTCAGGAGTTGATGCCAGATTTACGGGTTCTTTTCAACAAGGATGAAAGAACCAAAGTTCGTAATTGGCTTCTAAATTTCTGGTCTTTTGAAAAAGCACTTGATTTCGTGACTTGGAGTGTGACACTTGAACCAAATTTCGGAATTCGGCTTCTTTGACACTGGAGTCGGCTCTGCTGGGGACACGTGGAACAAACGAGGCTGTTGAAAGATAAAACCACACAATGCACCACAGGACACTCCTTTCCGGGAAGGCTTCGCTTCGGAAGCTGTGACGATCTATAAAGATATAATACAAGGAAACGTATAGGAGCAGGTTTGATCAATATTCCGAATGTATAATCCTCAATTCCAACAATTTCTTACTCACCAAAAAAATATTTCTATTTTAATACTGCGTCAGCTGTAGTTATTATGGAACATAGATTTCGTTTGTTTTATGCGTTACTAAAATACAGAACTTGTCAGCGAATTTTTGTAGATCATTGCAATACCATTAACATATGATTTTGTAAACGGCTGTGTCATAGTCGTCCCAAAAATTCGGGACGACTAGCCAAGCTTATGAAAAATATTTGACTATTCATCCCGATTTTCGGGACGATGAGACACTTTGTTTGTAAAGAAACAGTTGAATTTTCCACGAACAAAATAGTTAAATTTAGACCAATCCGTTGCATTTACAACCAGCTCGTTGAACTTTCAAGAAAAATAAACGAATTTTCAACAAAATAAATTAATTTTTAACTAAATAGTTAAATTTTCAACCTAAAACGATGATTTTTCAACCAACTGGTGTAATTTTCAAACAAAGAAGATTTAGGTTCAACCACAAACAGTTGCCTTTTTAACCAAATAGTTTAATGTTCAAGCCAAAAATACGAATATTTTAGAAGACACTTCAATTTTGAATCATGAAAGATGAATTTTCAATCCAGAAGGATGAATTATCTATATCCAGAAAGACAAATTTTCAACAAAGCAGTTAAATCGACCAAAAAATGTCTTTTAAACGATACAGTCGATTTTTCATCATATAATTAAATTGTCAATTAAATAGTTCAATTTTAAACCTATAGAGATGAATTTTCAACCAAATAGATACATTGTCAACAAAGAAACTAGCTGTGAATTCGATCTCGAGTGTTTCCACTTTGTTAGTATTTATAATTATTTGGTGCTCATTTCACGAGCACTTTGCTTCCCGTCAGCAAATGTATTTGCTTCCTCATAGAGGAAGCATTAGTTATTTTTTTCAACAATAGACAAACCAAAGTCTTCATTTTGATCAATTTAAAAATAGAAATTTACCAAAAATACAAAATTACAAAATGATACATACCGTTTTTTAAATAAAAAGACAAATCAGACAAATCAAATTTTTTATTCGAAATGATAATTTTTCGAGCTGGAAAAGGGAAGGGAAAAGTTCTGTCGCACCCTATCCCTTTTACAGTTTTATGATTTTTTTTACAGAAATTGTCAGAATTATTCTATTTAAAAAGTTATAATCAAAAAATCTTTTCTATTCATGCGTCAACCTTGAATTATGTCGATGAAAAAAGTTTTTCTGTTAGAAACAGATGATTCAAATATTATAAATGAGCATAACTTCCTCAATCTTCAATAAAGTGTATTAATATTATAGATCAATCGATTTACCTCGAATCAAGGAATCTTTTCCGTTCTTGCATTAATTTTGAATTATGTTAGTGAAAAACGTTTTACCATAAAAAATCGTGTTTTCAAATATTATGCATTACCATACCTTCCTTACTCTTCAATAAAATATATCAATGCTATGGGTCAATCGATTTGTCTTGAATCAACACAACTTTTCTATTCTCGCATCAACTTTAAATTATGAGAATGAGAAAATTTGGAGTTTAAAAATCGATTTTAAAAATATATAAATTACCATAACTTCCCTACTCTTTAATAAAATGTATTAATATGGTAGGTCAATCGATTCGTCTCGAACCAAGGAATCTTTC
This sequence comes from Andricus curvator, assembly GCA_932195095.1. Classification (NCBI taxonomy): domain Eukaryota; kingdom Metazoa; phylum Arthropoda; class Insecta; order Hymenoptera; family Cynipidae; genus Andricus; species Andricus curvator. Next base: position 7,227 of record CAKNYM010049235.1, on the reverse strand, counting down.
ATATTCTTGCATCAACTTTGAATTATATTGAAGAAAAAAGTTTTACTATAAAAAACCGTATTTTCAAATATCATCCATTACCATAGCTTCCTTACTCTCCAATAAAATGTATTAATATTATAGGTCAATCGATTCGTCTCGAATCAACACATCTTTTCTGTTCTTGCATCAACTTTGAATTATGTTAATGAAAGAAGTTTTACTATAAAAAAACGACTTTCAAAATATACAAATTACCATAACTTCCCTACGTTTTAATAAAGTATATCAATATTATAGGTCAATTGATTCGTCTCGAACCAAGCAATCTTTTATATTCTTGCATCAACTTTGAATTATGTGAATGAAAAAAGTTTTACTATAAAAAACCGATTTTTAAATTTTTAAATTAAGATCGAACGGAAATATATTTTATCATTAATAATTTTATGCAAAATGAGCATGAAAAAGATTCAGAATTCAAAAACAGACTTCTATTTTTTAAATATTATTAAGTGCTAAACAAAAATGCAACAAATATTTTCAGAAATCCTTAGGTCAGTTTCAAGATATTAGTAGACACACATACGGAAAATTGCTTAGAACATTGTATTAGACATTTTTAAATTGAGGAAGGTTCAATTAAATGAATTTAAAAATTTTGGAAAATGTTACCATTACAAAGCTTCCTCTATGAGGAAGCAAAAATTAACTATCAACCAAACAGTTTCATTTACAACTGAATAGTTGAATTTCCGAGCAAAGGTGACGAATTTTCAACAAAACAGTTAAATCTACAAGTCAAAAATAGGAATTTTGTACAAAAAAGTTGAATTCACAACCGGAAATATGTATTTTTAACAGGAAAGTTCATTTTCAACTAAATTGTTGAATTTTAAACTAGAAACGAACAATATTCAACCGAAAATGGAATATTTACATTTACAATTCAAAAAATTGTTTTTCAACTCAAGAGAAAATGAATTTTCAACAAATTAGCTCGCAATTTAGTTAAATTTTAACCAGATAGATGAATATTTAACTAATAAAATGAATTTTCCATTAGGCATTTCAATTTTTAACCAAGTAGTTTAATTTACAATGAAGGAAATTAATTTTCTACCAAAAGAGATGAATTTTCAATAAAATACATGGATTTTCAAAGTTAAATTATCGGTTCAAAATATGAACTAACTTTAAACCAAAAAAAAATTAATTTTCAGACAAAAATAATTTTTATTTCAGTTTTGAGTTAGGAAAATTAATTTTCAACTAAAAAAAAACGAATTTTTAACAGATAAAAATATAATAGACATTTCAATTAAAATTAATGAATTTTCAATGAAAAATAGTTGGATTTTCTGTTTGGGTTCTATTATTTCAGTTTGCATTTAAGCGAACAAAAAATGGAAAAAAGGAGAAAAGAGGAAAGTTTCTTGAAAACAGAGAAAAAAGAGGAATCCTTTAAAAAAGGAAAATAAAGGAAAGAGCATGAGGTGTATATTTCGATTCGGATGCTTTACTTCTAAATAAAATCACTATAATGTTGATTTCTGCGTTAACCCCTTCAGTGACAACTAAAGAATAGATAGAACGCAAATCTGCGAAGAAACTTCAAAAATCAAACTTGTTTTTGGGACGTTTCCTCTGGCTAGTCAATTGCTAGTACCCAGCAAGTTATCAATATTCTTCGCGGATTGACTTACGGATTATGCACAAAGAAAAAATATGCGCCTATGCCCTATGTAGAATACATTCGCAAGATTTGAGGATGTTATCCAACTGGATAACTTTTTAATTTTTTAAAAACTGTGCTAGATCCCCAATTCCGATTAAATGACGTAAACGATATTGAAAATTAAGTTTTATGTATATATTTCAAAGCATTTCGAATAGAGGAAATACTTAAATTGAGTCACAGGAATTAGTAAATGTTTAGTTTTAAATAAAATGTGATTCAAGCATAATTTTATTTCTGCGCAGATTTGAAAAATTCTACTGAAGCCGATGATGAGGGTCAGTTTAAAAATTGGCCACAGTCCCAAACGGCGAATAGAACCTCGATGATTGCCGCGGTTTTCCATGATCATTCGTCACGGGGTCCACCTCGAAGCAGGGTGCCTTCGATATTTAGGATGACCTGGGGTAGAAGCCCATTTAAAAATTACGGGTCTTTGTTCGGTACCAGGGACCGCTTTTGAATATTCTCTTGGTATAGTGTGCACGGAAAATGTTGACATAAATATCGTTTATATGCACCTGTGGCCCAGGAGAATCTCCAGTTTTTTAAGAACTCTTTCTTCGCGTTCCATGACGGAATGCATGCTTGGGTAATATATAATAATAATGGTATTTCTTAGTGGATTTCAGATCCTAGATCTTTAAATCTCAGATCTTAGAATCTTAGAACCTTAGATCCACGAGGCAATAAACTTGAACGCAGGTGTAAAGTCAGCGTCATATACCCTTGTCCCCCTGACAGCCGACTCTTGTTAAATCACACGATTAGAGAATCCCTTTTCCAAGAGGATTTTCGAGAATTTGATACCGAACCGATTTTAGATGTCATTCTTTACTCTCGCATGAATTTCAACTTCAAAGTATATTTATTGGTTATTTTTAAACATTCTTTCAAGAAAAATGTAGGTTTATTTCAAAAATTATCTTGAGTTATACTCTACCGTGTCCCAAAATATTTGAAAAGTAAAAAGTAAGAAATTCCTGGTAATTTAAATAATATTTATTTGGTTAAAATATACGATTTGTCACGATTTATTTTAATCAAACAAATTCTATTTCTATGATATAAGGTCAGACAAATGTCTATTTGATTCAAACATATATTTTTTTTAATGTACTATTTCATTTATTGAAAAAACTGAGACACCAAATATTAGTAGAAAAATACTAATTCGATACTGGATAACTACTAATTGTTCAGTTAAAATATATTAATCAATTTGGGACTGATATATCCTCTGTATATTAACTAGATGAAGCCTTATAGAAACGGTATACGTGAAAAATATAAGAGTTTATTAATAGAACACAATTGTGCAACATTTTCAACTTTATTGAAACAATAAGAAGGCAATATTGTGAAACTTGTAAATGGGCAAAGTCACCTCCGCCAACATAACGCATTTACAAGTCATTGCTTCAAAATAGAAAGACAAGAATTATTTGCATACTCATTCTATTTTACTTTACTTTATCTCAAGATACAAACAGTCCCACAGACACACTACACGAAATTCGATAAAACACAGCAGCTAGCACTCATCTGACCTACTTACAGAAAGTCGCCCATTTTTCCACTTGTTTACCATTTAAAATTGAAAACAATCGACAATAAAATTTGACAATTTTATTAATTAATTAGGAACCAAAAGCACTACCGAATTATTCGGTATTTTCTCTCATTGACTTTAGTCAAATACTTGCCACTTGGCCTAGGAGGGTTCCTTTTACATCCCATTTAAAAATGTTAATATTATTTTTGTCGCAGATTAATAGAAATTAATTTGATAACATTTTTTACTTTTTTTGTAAGTTGTAGATCGAAATACATGTTTTTTTGTTCACCGTTTCTTCGTAAAATTAATATTTTTCAAGAAAAATTACAAAAATTAATTTTCATATTTTTCTTTAAAGAAATGATTAACTTTGATAAACTAATAATTAGTTAGAAAGGTTGGACCTTGAAAAGGAAGGGGAAATTAATTGACACATTTTATTAAGGGTGCGAGAGGTGTCTGTCCCTAGACTCACACTAAGGACTCACCCTCCGGAATAAGTTTATAATATATTTTAAATACATTTTATGAAGTTTAATTTTAATATATTTCGCCATATTTTTTGAAAAATTGTAATTTTAGGGAAAACGGTGAACAAAAAAACATATATTTCAGTGAGATCTACCAATTTTATGCAGAATATTGTTATTTTAGTTCAATATTTTAAGAGATTTTTTATAGAAAACTAATTTTCAAAAACAGTAAAAATGCTTATAGCTCAACTTCTATTAATCTGCCCCAAAAAGATACTTTTGGGGCTTTTAACTGGGTTGCGAAAGAAACTTTGAGGCCAAGTATCGAGTTAATATTCTTGGGTAAACTTTTCGAAAGTATACCCAATAAGTCAAACACTCAATTTATGTAAAATTTGCACTATAATTCAGATTCAAAGGGGACAAAATATTATGTGGTTTTTATATTATGCAATTGAGACCATTATATTATTTACCATTGTATCTATAGCCAAACTCTATTTATAAAACATAAATTTGAACATTTTTATAATTTGCCAGTAGGCGCGCTGCCTTGCAGGGGGACGTTAGGGTACGAGGATGAAACTGTAATGTGTCTGACGACAAGTTGACATGGTCCTTGTCAGAGTCGGAAAGCTCCCATACTTAGACCTAGGGAGGTATGGGGGTTATCACTCCTGGGACAGTGGACTCACCTACGATCGGAATAGGATCCTAACGTGCGGATTATCTTGAAACTACCATGGCTAACTTGCAAAAACAAAAAACTACAGTTAAAGATCTAAGGGTGGGAACTCTAAACGCGCGTAGTCTAAAAACTGGCCGACTTAGCGAACTCATTAAGATAGCAATTGACTACAAAACTGACGTAATAGCACTTCAAGAAACTTGCTGGTCGGGCGATTTCGCGTCAATTTCTAAGGATGACTATACTTTTCACTATGGGGGAGCTAAGGGGCAAAGACTGGGGACTGGTTTTCTTATTAATAAACGAATTTCGCAAGCACTTATCGACATGCAATTCATTAACGACCGGTTATCATACATTGTACTAAAGGGTAATTTCAGCAAACACGTATTAATCAATGTGCACTGCCCCACCGAGGACAAAGACGAAGACACTAAAGATCTTTTTTATGAAACAATCGAGCAGGTTTTTGACAAGTTCTCAACGTTTGACGCAAAAATAGTATTGGGGGATTTCAACGCGAAAATTGGAAAAGAACCAATGTATAGGCCTACAATAGGATCAGAAAGTTTGCATGACGTCAGTAATGATAATGGAACCAGAGTAATAAACTTTGCAGCTTCAAAGAACCTCGTTGTCAAAAGCACATATTTCAAGCATAAAAATATACATAAGGCCACCTGGACATCACCAGATGGTAAGACTCACAATCAGATTGATCACGTTCTAATAGACAGAAGACGTCATACAAACATTCTCGATATAAGATCGTATAGGGGAGCGGATTTAAATTCAGACCATTTTCTCGTGATAGTAAAACTAAGATCTAGGCTAGCGTTAAGTAAGAAAACAAGCCGCACAGAGCCAACAGTTCGTTTCAATATAGATAAGTTCAAAACAGCAACAGAAACATTAAATTACCAAGTTGAGATTTCTAATAGTTTCGACGCTCTCCAAGAACAGAGAGACGATAACAATAACCACGAGGAGGACCCGGAAACCCTGTGGAGCAATACGAAAAAGGCGATAAAGGCAGCCGCGAAACTTACGATAGGTTTTAAGAAAGTAGCCAAAAACAAACCATGGTTTGACGAAGAGTGCAAACTCTGGTTTGAGAAACGTCGGAAGGCCAGACTAAGTAGTTTACAAAATAAGTGCGATCAAACACATAAGAAATATCTCGAGATTAGCAAAAGTACAAATAGGCTCTATAGATCCAAGAAAAGGGAGTGGGAAAAGAATAAAATACTAGCAATAGAAGCGCATAATAAACAAAATAACCCGCGTGAGATGTACAGGGGAATCAATTCTATAAGGAAAGGCTTTCAAAGTAGAACGGAAGTAATGAGGGACGAAAATGGCAATCTAGTAGCCGATGCGACAGAGAGACTGAATTTATGGAAAGATTATTTCGATAAACTATTAAATGTACGCGAAGCCCCCGTTGAAGGTAATCTCGGCGAAATCCACACTGCTGATCTATTAATTAACGATCCTACTGATATAGAAATAGAAATGGCCATAAAGAAGTTGAAAAATAACAAAGCCGCGGGCATCGATGACCTACCGTCAGAACTGATAAAAAATGGAGGCCCTTGCCTCACAAGGCAAATTTGTAAATTGATACGCGCAGTTTGGAAAACAGAACGCATGCCGGAAGAATGGAATACCTCTATCATTATTCCCATCTTCAAAAAAGGCGATAAAACTAACTGTAACAACTATCGGGGAATTTCACTTGTGCCCTCGTGCTACAAGATCCTGTCTAATGTTATCCTAAGTAGACTAACTCCTTTTGCCGAGGAAATCATTGGGGATTACCAGTGTGGATTCCGCCGAAACCGATCTACAAGCGATCAAATGTTTACAATTAGACAACTGTTAGAAAAGAAATGGGAATTTAAAGAAGCAGTACATCAGCTATTTATCGATTTTAAAAAAGCTTACGACTCTATCATACGCGCGCGAATGTACTGGATCCTAGAGTTCTTGGGTGTGCCAAGAAAATTGGTTAGACTTATCGAAATTTGCCTAAGCGGCAGTAAGGGTAGAATACGCGTAAACGGTAGTTTATCTGAAGAGTTTTCGATCCGCGATGGCCTGAAACAGGGCGATGCACTTTCGTGCGTCCTTTTTAACTTAGTTTTAGAATACGTGGTTAGGCAAGTGCAGGCGAATCCGACCGGTGCTACCCTCAATGGGGTAATACAAATTCTTGGATATGCGGATGATCTCGACGTACTAGGGGATGATAAAGAAACGGTAGCTAAAAATGCAGAAATCTTGATCGCAAAAGCCAAAGAGATTGGCTTGGAAGTTAGCGAATCGAAGACAAAATATATGACCGTCGTCAGGTCCGGACAAAGTAATCAAGACGGGGATCTAATGGCCGGAAATATGAAATTCGAAAGGGTTAACGAGTTTAAATACCTCGGGTCTATTATAACTAGCGAAAATAAGATTAAAACGGAAATCAATGCGCGGCTACACGCTGGCAATGGGTGCTATTATGCAGCAAACACGCTACTAAAATCGCGATCGCTATCTAGGAACATCAAAGTAAGAATTTACAAAACGATAATAATGCCGGTCGTCATGTACGGGTGTGAAACGTGGGCGCTGACGA
>CAKNYM010049233.1:149239-162105 GCA_932195095.1 Andricus curvator | reverse complement strand
CCCCCCTTACTGTACGTAATTTTCAGTTTCCAAAAATGTTTTGCTAGTTACTGCTAGTAGAATTAGGCAGGGCATCCGAAAACTTCATTTTCAAAATTCCCTGATTTTTCCTTGAATAATTTTTCATTTTCCTTGGTCATTAATATTCAAATACCAGCATTTTAATCTTGAAATACTTTTAACATAGAATCTTTCATAAACGGAATAAAACAGTATTTCAGATACAGATTAAAATTTTTCGAATTTATTAATTTATTTTAAACAAAAAAATGTATTTTCTACTATAAAAGATGGCTTTTTAACAAAATACTCAAATTTTCAACAAAATAATTACATTTTTAACATGATAGTTGAATTTTCAACCTGAAAAGATAAATTCCCAACAAAAAGTGTCATAGTTTATATTTCAATCAAAAAAGATGAAATTTATACCAAAAAAACAGAAGTTTAAAACAAAAAGACAAATTTTCAACAAATAAAGACTTTTCACTAAAGAAAGAAAATTTTATCTAAATTGTTGAACCTTCAAGCCAAAAGACGAATTTTCTCTACAAAAATTGAATTTTCAAACAAAAAATATGACTTCAGCAAAAAATTATTTTTCCACGGAACTGATTCATTTCTACCCAACAAAAATACAATTTCAAACCAAGAAAATTATTATTTTTTTTTTACCAAAAAAGGAGAATTTTCAAATAAAAAAGATCAATCCTCAAAAAATGGAAAAGTAACATTTTCAGTTAAAAAATTAATTTTGAATTAAAAAAAGACTTTTGCACTAAAAAGTTAAATTTCTAACCAATTACATAAGCCTCCAATCAAAAAAAAAGTTTTAACAATGTAGTTTAACTGTTACCCAAGTAGTTAAATTTCCAATTTAAAAAGATTAATTTTCAACAAAATAGTTAAACTTTCAACTCAAGCAAAGAAGAATAATTTTTAACCAAAAAGTTGCATTTTCATAAAAAAAAAATTCTACCAAAGCAGATATGAATTTTTAAATCAAAAAGATAAATTAAATAAAAATAGTTGAATTTTCTATTAAAAAAGTTTTTTATTGACTTTTTACGATCAAAATATGAATTTTTAACCAAAAAATAAGTTTTTACGAAAAAAATTAAATTTTCAATCCAAAAAGAAAGATGAAATTTGTACTAAAAGAGATGAATTTTTGTTTGAAAACTACAAATTTTTTTTTAAGTTGAACTTTCATCCAGAATAAATTTAAGTTCATTTTTCAACACTAAAATATAAATTTTTAACAAAAAGTAAATTTTCTACGAAATAGTGAAATTTTCAACAAAACAGTAGAATTTTCAACCAAAAGTATGACTTTTTAACAAAATAGTTTAATTTTCAACCAAACAGTTGCATTTTTATCCAAGAAAGATGAAATTTCTCTTAAAACAGATGAATTTTTAATTAAAAAAAAAAACAACAAATTTTCAACAAAATAGTTGAATTTTCATCCAGAAAAGATTTCAGTACTATTTTCAACACCAAAATATTAAATTTATCCTAAAATTAAATTTTAAACTAAACGGCAGAATTTTTCAAGGAAAATGAAAATTCTACTAAAACAGGTGAATTTTTAAATCAAAAAGAAAAATTTTCAAAAAAAGAGTTGAATTTTCATCCAAAAGGATTTCAATTGACTTTTCAACAGAAAATACGAATTTTAAACAAAAAGTAAATTTATAATAAAATACGAAAACGGATTTTAACTTTAAATCAAAAACAGTTCAAATCAACTAAAAACCTCAAAATTTCAAAAAAATAGTTGACTTCAACAAAAAGGATACTTTTTAGCAAAATTGTTTTATTTTCAACCAAGAAGAATAATTTTTAACCATATAGTTGAATTTGCAATCAAAAACATGAATTTTCAACTTAAATAAATAAATTTTCAACCAGGAATGCCGAATTTTCAAGAAACAAAATACCAAAACGGGTTTTAACTTTGAATCAAAAACCGTTAAAATCAACTAAAAAACACGAATTTTCAAAAAAAATAGTTGACTTCAACAAAAAGGATACTTTTTGGCAAAATTGTTTTATTTTCAACAAAGAAGATTAATTTTTAACCAAATAGTTGAATTTGGAATGAAAAACATAAATTTTCAACTAGAATATATAAATTTTCAACCAAAAATGGCATATTTGAATTTTCACTTTGAAAAATTAATTATTAAAAAAATGAACTTCTAAGAAAATAGTTAAATTTTTAACCAGAAAGATAAATTTTCATTTAAAATTATGCATCTCTAGTCAAAAATCAATTTTTAACAGTAGTTCAACTTCAACCAAGTAATTGAATTTTCAAAGAAAAAGATTAATTTTGTACCCAAAAAGACAAAATTTAAACAAAATATATAAATTTTTAACCCACTAGTTGAATGTTCAACTAGGTAGTTGAATTTTCACCTGAAAAATATTTCAGGTGAAAAAATTAATAATAATAATAATAATAATTTTCAACCTAAAAGATGATTTTTTACTAAAAAAAGATAAATTCACAATAAAAAATGGAAAAGTTAAATTTTCATTTGGAAAAATTAATTTTTACTAATACATCAATTTTCAAACAAGGAAATGAATTTTTGGCTCAAATTATGGATCTTAACCCAAAAAATGATTTTTGAACAAAATAGTTGCATTATCAACGAAAAAGATTAGTTTTCCACCTAAAAAAGAAATTTCAACAAAATACACGAATTTTCGATTAAGAAAGAGACATTTTCACCAAAAATAAAGTGGTTACATTTTTAGTTGAAAAGAATAATTTTCAATAAAAAACGCGAATTTTTAACAATATAGTTAAATGCAAATTTAACTACTCATTGGTTGAAAGTTCGACTATTTTGTTGAAAATTGATCCTTTTCAATTGAAAATTAATTGTTTTGATTGAATTTTCATCGCTTTGTTTGAAAATTTGATTATTTCCATGCAAATTAATTTTTTTATTGTTAAAAATGATTTTCTTTCACTGAAAATTTGAATTTTCTATTTTTGATTTAAAAGTTATCTTTTTTAGATTGAATATTCAACTATTTTGGAAATTCATCTTTTTGGTAGAAATTTCACTTTTTTGTCAAAAATGCAACTATTACATATTTTTTTAGAATTTATTTTTGTAGGTTGAAAATCGAAATATTTGGTTGAAAGTTTAACTGTTTTATTGTAAATTTAACTATTTGGTTAAAAATTAGTTTTTGGTGTGGAAATATGACGTTTATTTGTTTGGATAAAAATTAACTTTTTTACTGAAAATCCATATTTTCGGTTTGGAATTTCAACTATTTTGTAGACAATTTGTCTTTTTAACTTGTAAAATCAACAATTTTGTTAGAAATTCAACTATTATTCAAAAAAATTTAATTATTTTGTTAAAAATTCGTTTTTTTTTTTAATGGAAAATTCATCTCTTCTGGTCGATATAAATAAATAAATTTTAAATTTAAATACGGAATTGTTTTATTCCGTTTATAAAATATTCTATGTTGAAAACATTTTCTGTAAAATCTATAAACAAATGTATTCTCTTATTTTCCTGGAAAATGAACCGAATTTGTAGGGTTTCGTAGCCCCGGCCAAAAACCTTCCAAGAGGGGAAAAAGAGTAAAAAGAGTATGGAAAGTGAGATAAGTAGAGGAGGGGTAGTGAGGGGAGGGGAGTACATACGGGAAGTAGGGTGAGTGAGTAAAGGGTAAGTGATGGAAGAGGGAGTGGTGGAAGTAGGGGAGGGGAAGTAAAATAGGAGAGGAGGGGAAGAGGAGGGGCAGAAGAGGAGAGATTTAAAGAAGGGGCTGGGGGAGGGAAAGAAGGGTAGTGGTTGCAAGGGGAAAAAGCGAGAGGGAAGATTTAGCGAGGGGGTGGGGAAGTAGAGAATAGAAACAAAAGGGAAATATGGTGAGTGATAGGAAGTTAAGTGTGAAAAGGAGGAGAGGTAGAGGCGGGGAAGCAATCAGACAGTGAGAGGAGGGAAAGTAGGGCGGTGAAGAAAAGTGAAGGGAGAGACGCTAAGATAGGATCAGATAAGACAAGACATTTGAGTCTGATTTGTAGAAAAGTCGCGCATAGGTCCTTCACCACGACGTACCTGTCCATTCATCGCAGCTTTTTCAGCAATTTCTGGTGAAACACATTCATCGCAGCTTATTCAGCAATTTCTGGCGAAACAACTTCATCGCAGCTTATTCAGCAATTTCTGGTGAAACACGGCCTCACACCTTTTGAAAGAAAGGAAAATGTTCTAGTGTTGCAAATTTCAGGAAAAGTTGTATAGAATGAAATGATTGGAAGAGATTTACAAGTACCAGAGAGGAAGTTAAGCCAAGTGCATTGGTACATTCTCAGTGCTTGTAGCTCTTAGCTCGTAGATGCATATTTTGTCCAAGTGTCGGTTCGAAATGCGCGGAATGTTTGACTGTCGTGTTCACGGACACGCTGCCCTTGTCTCTTGCCGTACATATTATAAAGACATTCGTATGGGATTTTATTCGCCTTGGAGGATATATATACATATATATGCACATATGTATATATATGTATATATGGGGTGGTTGGGTGTTATATGAGAATAAGGGGTGGTATCGCATGAGTTATTAAGATTCCGGCGCGCATGCTCGCGATTCTTTCATCGATTCATAAGAATATCCTCTTTTCTCTCCTCCCAGTGCCGTATCTATACATCCCGAAGAGGATATCAAGATTCTACCAGTTTCACTCTCAACAGTCTCTAGACTCGAGACCGGAACTCCCAAGTGTTTTCAAGAAGCTTTTCAAAGTAACTCTACCATTTTGCAAATCCCTCCTAATTTAATCCCATTTTATTGCCAGCAATATCCTCCATACTTCCCTATTTCCTCTTCCTCTATCCAATATTTATCTATTGGTAGGCTGAATATATCAATTTTGTTAGTTTAACACTTTTTTTAATTTATCCAACCAATTCAAGCCCGCTACTATTTGACCTGTACTGTCTCTCATTTCTTAATATCTATATGTTTATTTTTTCGTTTTCATTCCCAAAAATTAGTTTCTTATTGAAAAGATTTATGTACTGTACATTACAACTTTAAGATTAAAATGTTTAATTGTAGATTATTAAGAATAAAAATGCATCTCGTTTCCTTCCGTAGCGTAGTGGGTTAGACTGGTTAGAGCACTAGACCGGCATGGGTACTGTGTAAACCTGGGTTCGAACCCCGGTGGAGATAGAGAAGAATTTTTTCACACCTAAAGACTATAACAATTTTTGTTCAGACAAGTGGATCAATATCCTTGATTCCATCGCCAAAAAAACTATTATTTAAAAAAGATGAATATTTTATGGAGGCTGAAATTCTTAGAGCCCAGAATTTTGCGTAATTCGACATATTTTATATATTCTAGATTAATTTTCTAATTGTAAGTTAACTTTCCAATTTTAAGACATAATAATATTATATAATAATAGACATAATTCTTTAGTCTATAAATGATCCAGATTTCTATTTATTTACAGAACATTCATGATTAATAGAACCCAATAAGAAAATCCAACTATTTTTGGTTGAAAGTTAATTATTCCTGGCTGAAAATTCTACTATTAAAATTTTTGTTTGGAATTCACCTTTTTGGTAAACAATTAAATAACTTTTTTAAAATTCATTTATTCTGTTGAGAATTCAACAATTTTCTTAAAAAGTCATCCTTTTTGGTTAAAAATTCTACTGTTTAGTTGAAAATTCTTATTTTTGTGTTAAAAATTCATATATGTTGGCAAAAAATTCAACTAAATTTTGAAAATGCACCTGGTTGGTTGAAAATTAATCTGTTTTGGTTGAGGATTTGTTTGCAAATTTAATTATTTTGTAAAAAATTCCACAATTTTGATAAGAAGTCGTCCTTTTTGGTTAAATTGTTGTAATTTTGAAAATTCGTCTTTTTGGCTTGAGAATGTTGGAAATGCAAATATTTTTTTTAAATTTTTGACTTTGTTGGTTGAATTTAACAGTTTTTTTATTTTAAAATATCGTTTAAAATATCCTTTGAGAATTCATCTTTTTTAGTTGAAAATTTATCCTTAAGGTTAAAAATTCAACTAGTTTGCTTGTACATTTGTTTTTTCATTCGAAATTAATTTTGACAATTGAAAATTTAACTATTGCACTTTTGGTTTAAAATTTATCTTTTTGAGTTAAAATTCAACTATTGGGTTGAAAATTCATATACTTTATTGAAAATTCGTTTTTTATTTGTTTTAGAAAATTAATATTTAAAAAAAATTCTTTTTTTGTATCTAGTATTAAAATTAATCTTCTTGATTGAAAATTCACCTTTTTGGTTTAAAATTAAACTTTTTGGTTGAAAATTTAATTATTTTGTAGAAAATTCAACAATTTTGATAAAAAGTCGTCCTTTTTTGGTTACATTGTTGCAATTTTGAAAATTCGTCTTTTTGCCTTGAGAATATTGAAAATGCAACTATTTTGTTAATTTTTTGGTTGAATTTAACAGTTTTTTATTTTCAAATATCGTTTTTTGTTAAAATATCAACTATTGAATTTTCCTTTGAGAATTCACCTTTTTTACTTGAAAATTTATCTTTAGGTTAAAAATTCAACTATTGGGTTAAAAATTCATATACTTTATTGAAAATTCGTTTTTTATTTATTTTAGAAAATTAATATTTGAAAAAAAATTTCTTTGTTTGTATCTATTATTAAAATTAATCTTCTTGATTGAAAATTAAACTTTTTGGTTGAAAATTTAATTATTTTGTAGAAAATTCAACAATTTTGATAAAAAGTCGTCTTTTTGGTTAAATTGTTATAATTTTGAAAATTCGTCTTTTTGCCTTGAGAATGTTGAAAATGCAACCATTTTGTTAAACTTTTTTGGTTGAATTTAACAGTTTTTTATTTTAAAATATCGTTTTTTGTTAAAATGTCAACTATTAAATTTTCCTTTGAGAATTCATCTTTTTTAGTTGAAAGTTCAACTAGTTTGTTTGTAAACTTGTTTTTTTATTCGAAATTAATTTTGATAACTGAAAATTTAACTATTCCACTTTCTGTTTACAATTCATCTTTTTGAGTTAAAAATTCAACTATTGGGTTGAAAATTCATATAATTTATTGACAATTGGTTTTTTATTTGTTTTAGAAAATAATTATTTAAAAAAATTCATTCTTTTTTTGTATCTATTATTAAAATTAATCTTCTAGATTGAAAATTCACCTTTTTGGTTTAAAATTAAACTTTTTGGTTAAAAATTTAATTATTTTGTAGAAAATTCAACAATTTTAATAAAAATTCGTCTTTTTTTTGGTTAAATTGTTGTGATTTTGAAAATTCGTCATTTTGTCTTGAGAATGTTGAAAATGCAAATATTTTGTTAAAATTTTTAACTTTTTTGGTTGAATTTAACAGTTTTTTATTTTAAAATATCGTTGTTTGTTAAATTATCAACTATTATATTTTCCTTTGAGAATTCATCTTTTTTAGTTGAAAATTCAACCAGTTTGTTTGCAAATTTGTTTTTTTATTCGAAATTAATTTTGATAACTGAAAATTTCACTATTTCACTTTTGGTTTACAATTCATCTTTTTGAGTTGAAAATTCATATACTTTATTGAAAATTCGTTTTTTGTTTGTTTTAGAAAATTAATATTTAAAAAAACAATTTTTTCTTTTTTTGTATCTATTATTTAAAATTAAACTTTTGGGTTCAAAATGTAATTATTAATAGATTTCAATAATTCAATAACATTTCAAAAAATTTTAAAGATTTTCAAGTATTTTTTAAAATCCAAAAAAAAATTCACTGGCTTTGAAAAATTGCAAAGAGTTTCCAAATTTTTTACAGGATTTGAAATATATAAAAATATTTTGAGAGCTTCCAAGAAATGTTTAATAGCTTTGAATGATTCGATGGCATTTCAAAGACTTTAAAAGATTTACGAGTATTTAAAAAAAATTGGCTTTAAAAAATTGCAAAGAATTTCAAAAGCTTTTTCAGGATTTGAAATATTTAAGAATATTTTAAGAGCTTCCAAGAAATTTTCAATAGCTTTCAATGATTTGAAGGTATTTCAATAATGAAAGATTTGGAAGAATTCGAAATATATTTTGAGGGATTTAAACAAATTTTCATGGCGTTTTAAATAATTTCCTAGAATTTAGAAAAATTTTCAAATATTTTTTTCAATTTATGCAAATTCATTTGCAAATCACACTGAATTCTTATTAATTTATACTGAAGTCATCTAAATTTTCTGGAATTCTATACATTTTATCGGATTCTATTTTTCCTTAAATACCTTCTAAGTTCAATCCAATTTTACTAAAATAAATGAAATTTTTATATTATATCCAATTGATTTTAATTGCTTTGAATTTAATTTGAATTGTTTCGAAGTCTTATGAATTTACCCTGGATTCATTAAAATTCACCTGGCATTCTTATAAGTTTTATCGAATGCTTTTAAATTCTGTCAAATTAAAAAAAAACATTAGTTACGTTATTAATGCAAATTAATTACTTTTGCTTATTTTTTCTGTTTAAATCTGTTTCAAATTTACCAAATTCAAATATAAAGTTGTTTATTTAAATTTAAAAAAGATTCTTCATTAAAAATGTTACAAGATTAGAATTTTGAACTTAAAATATTAATGTTCAGAGAAAATGAAGAATTAGTTGGGGAAAAATGAGGAAAAAGTGAGGTAATTTTAAAAATAAAATTTTGTGACTACCCTGAGTTATATTTTTGGCATTGCCAGACTGTAAATTAGAGGTTAGAGTCCTCGGAGAAAGGTATTTGGATTTTTAATTCAAGGTGATTAATTATTGTATGCAGAAGATGAAGGATTTACGTGTATATTTCTGACGTTGATTAATTGTCGTTTTAGGACACTCTTCTAATGTGGAATGTTGCTCTAAGATTGTATGCAAATTAAAAATTGATGAATACAAAAGACTAGTTCAATCACCTACGAAATTTTAAATAGTAGAGGCACTGTCTGAGATCTATGAAATAAAATTTACAAAAAAAAAAAGTTTAATTAAATAGTACCTAATTAACTGGTTTATATAAAAAAATTCCTTTTCTTTCCATGGATGTTGTCTTGAATATGAAAATCATTAACAAATAGATCTATACAGTCAATATCCCTGGAATCGTTAAAATTAATAGTATAAATAATCAATCCAATATTATTGGCGATACCTAATATAAAAAAAATGCAATTCATAAATATTACAACTCAGAAGAAATTTCATCAGTAATTCGATCTGCTATTGAATTTTCAACTAAAAAATAAAAATTTTCAACAAAAAATGGAATATTTATATTTAATTTTCGAAAGAAATAATTATTTTTGAAAAAATTGGTTAATTTTCAATCCAAGAAATGAATTTTCAAATAAAATAATGAATATTTAACCAAAGAAATGAGTTATCAACAAACTAGTTAAATTTTAAACTAAAATGATAAATCCTTATAAAAAAAATGAATTTTAACAATTACGGTTGTATTTTTAAACAAGTTTTTGAATTTCCTTTCAAAATAGTTGAATTGTAAAGACAGAAAGACAAATTTTTAACAATTAAATTAAATTTTCTACCAATGAAGATAAAATTTTAACAAAATTGTTGAATTTTCAACAAAATAATTAGATTTTCAACCAAATAGCGGAATTTGGAACCAAAATAACGAATCTTCGATGAAGAAGATTAATTTTCTACCAAAGGAAGAGAATTTTTAATGAAGTACATGAATTTGCAACCAAATAGTTGAATTTTTAAATAAAAAAAAAACAATTTTTAACCAAAAGTTAAATAGCTAAATTCTCAGTTAAAAAAAATTAATTTTCAATCTGAGAAAAAAAAAATTTCAACAAGGTAGTTGCATTTTCAACTAAGTAGCTGAATTTTTTTCCAAAATTTTTGAAATATTAAGCCAAGAAGACAAATTTTGTACTAAACTAATTTTTAACTAAGAAAGATGATTTTTTAACAAAATTGTTGAATATTCAACAAAATAATTAGATTTTTAACCTAATAACGGAATTTTGAATGAAAATGATGAATTTGCAATTAAGAAAATTAATTTTTCACCAAAAAAGAAAAATTTTACACACAGTAAATGAATTTTCAACCAAATAGTTGATTTTTCAACTAAAAAAGATAAATTTTCAAATTAAAATCGAGTAGTTGAATTTTAAATTGAAAAAAATTAATTTACAATAAATAAAAATTTTAACAACGAAGGAATTTGTAATACATTTCTATCATTTGACGGAATTCTAAAAGAGTTTCAATGAATTTCAAAGGATTTGAAATATTTTCTAGTATTTAAAAAGATTCCTAGAAATTTTTAATATATCTTAATAAATTAAAGGGATCTCCAAGGATTTGAAATATTTTTGTGTATTTTAAAAGATTCCAAGGGATTTTACAATATTTCCGAAAATTTCAATGATTTTAAGGAATTTTATAATATTTTAATAGATTTCACAGAATTTGAAAGATTTAAAAATGCATTAAAATATTTAGAATTCCTCAAAAGTTTTAAAAATTTACTGAAGTTTCTTGGAATTTTTTCAAATAGTCTAATAGCTTTGAAATCCTATGAAATTCTTTCAAAATCTTTGAAATCTCTTGAAATGTTTTGGAATCTTTTAAAATCCTTCAAAACTTTTTAAAGCGCTTGAAATATTTTGGAATCTTTTAAAATCCCTCGAAACTTTTTGAAAATTTCTTGGAAGTTTTAGGAATACCCCAGAATCTTTCAAATCCTTTGGAATACCTTTAAATTATTGAATTCTATGAAAAATGTCTTACAAATCTTTTGAAATTTCTTGAAACTTTTTAAAGCTCTTGAAAATTACTCTAAAGTTTTTAAATAGTTTGAAATCTTTAAAATCTTTGGAAATTCCGCCAAGTCATTGGAATTTATTAAAAATTCCTCGGAAGATTCAAAAATACATTAAAATATTTACAATTTCTTGAAAGTTTTCGAAACTTACTGAAATTCCTTGTAATATTTTGGAATAGCCTGATAGCTTTGAAATCCTATAATATTCTTTCAACGTCTTTGAAATCTCTTGAAATGTTTTGAAATCTTTTAAATATTACAACTTAGAAAAAAGTTCATCAGTAAGTCGATCTGCTATTGAATTTTCAACTAAAAAATATGAATTTTTAACAAAAAATGGAATATTTATATTTTCAGTTTGAAGAGTTAAAAATTCCTTGAACCTTTTTAAAGATCGTAAAAATTTCTTGGAAGCTTTAAAAATACCCCAAAATCATTCAAATCCCTTGGAATAACTTCAAATTATTGAATTCTTTTGTAAATTCCTCTGAAGTCTTTTCAAATTTCTTCAAACTTTTTGAAGCTCTTAAAAATTCGTTTAAAGTTTGAAAAATAATTTCACAAATTTAAAATTTTTGGAAATCCCGCCAAAAGATTTAAATCTATTAAAAAGTTCTTGGAGGTTTTTAAAATACATTCAAATATTTCAAATTACTCGAAAGTTTTCTAAATTTAATGAAATTCCTTGAAATATTTTTAAATAATCTCACAGCTTTGCAATCCTATAAAATTATTTAAAAATCTTTGAAATTTCTTAAAATGTTTTCAAGTTTTATAAAATTCTTTGACGCTTTTTAAAGCTTTTGAAAATTCCTTGGAAGTTGTAAGAATATCCCAAAATCTTTAAAATCCTTTGGAATACTTTGAAATTATTGAATTCTACTAAAAATTGCTCAGAAATCTTTTTAAATTCCTTGAAATTTTTCAAAGCTCTCGAAAATTCCTTTAATGTTTGAAAAATAGCTTAAAATCTTTAAAATCTTGGGAAATCCCGCCCAATGATTAAAATCTATTAAAAATTACTCGGAAAATTTAAAAATACATCAAAATATTTAAAACCCTTTGAAAATTCTGGAAATTTATTGAAATCCCATTAAACTTTTTCAAGCTCTCCAAAATTCCTTGGAAGTTTTAAGAATACCCCAAAATCTTTCCAATACTCTGCAATACCTTCAAATTATTGAATTCCATTAACAATTTCTTTGAAATCTTTTGATAATTCTTGGAACTTTTTGAAGCTCTCT
The DNA here is from genome assembly GCA_932195095.1 of Andricus curvator. Classification (NCBI taxonomy): domain Eukaryota; kingdom Metazoa; phylum Arthropoda; class Insecta; order Hymenoptera; family Cynipidae; genus Andricus; species Andricus curvator. The sequence goes on along the minus strand of CAKNYM010049233.1, from coordinate 149,997 downwards.
AAAATTCCTTTCAAGTTTGAAAAATATAATAATCAAATATTATATTTATATATAATATATTATAATAATCAAATATTTAAAATTTCGCGAAAGTTTTCCAAATTTACTGAAATTCCGTGGAATTTTTTTACATAGTCTAGTATCTTTGAAATCCTATAAAATTTTTGAAATCTTTTGAAATGTTTTGAAATCTTTCAAAATCCCTTGAAACTTTTCAAAGCTCTTGAAAATTCCTTTAAAGTTTGAAAAATAGCTTAACAAATTTAGAATTTTTAAAAATCCCGCCAAATGATTCAAATCTATTAAAAATTCTTGGAAGATTTTAAAATACATTAAAATATTTAAAATTTCTTGAAAGTTTTCCAAATTTACTGAAATTCCGTGGAATTTTTTTACATAGTCTAGTAGCTTTGAAATCCTATAAAATTCTTTAACAATTTTTGAAATCTTTTGAAATGTTTGGGAATCTTTCAAAATCCGTTGAAACTTTTTGAAGCTCTTGAAAATTCCTTTAAAGTTTTAAAAATAGCTTAACAAATTTAGAATTTTTGGAAATCCCGCCAAATGATTCAAATCTATTAAAAATTCTTGGAAGATTTTAAAATACATTAAAATATTTAAAATTTCTGGAAAGTTTTCGAAATTTACTGAAATTCCGTGGAATCTTTTTAAATAGTCTAGTAGCTTTGAAATCCTATGAAATTCTTTCACAAATTTTGAAATCTTTTGAAATGTTTTGAAATCTTTCAAAATCCCTT
>CAKNYM010049233.1:136764-149229 GCA_932195095.1 Andricus curvator | reverse complement strand
TTTAAAGTTCGAAAAATAGCTCAAAATTTCTAAAATCTTTGAAAATCTTCTAAAATGATTGGAAAATATTGAAAATTCCTTGAAAGATTTAAAAATACATCAAAATATTTAAAAATCCTCAACAGTTTTCGAAATTTACTGAAATTGCTGGGAATTTTTTAAAATAGTCTAGTAGCTTTGAAATCCTATATTGGTGAAATCTTTTGAAATGTTTGGAAATCTTTCAAAATCCCTTGAAACTTTTTAAAGCTCTTGAAAATTCCTCTAAAGTTTGAAAAATAGCTTAAAATTTCTAAAATCTTTGGAAATCCTGCAAATGATTGGAATGCATTGAAAATTCCTTGAAAAATTCAAAAATACATTAAAATATTGAAAATTAGTTGAAACTTTTCGAAATTTACTGAAATTCTTCGGAATCTTTTTAAATAGTCTAGTAGCTTTGAAATCCTATCAAATTCTTTCAAAAATTTTGAAATCTTTTGAAGTGTTTCAAAATCTTTCAAAATCCCTTGAATCTTTTCAAAACTCTTGAAAATTCCTGTAAAGTTCGAAAAATAGCTCAACATTTTTAAAATCTTTGAAAATCTTCTAAAATGATTGGAAACTATTGAAAATTCCTTGAAAGATTTAAAAATACAATAAAATATTTTAAATTCCTCAAAAGTTTTCGAAATTTACTGAAATTCCTTGGAATTTTTTTAAATAGTCTAGTAGCTTTGAAATCCTATAAAATTTTTTCAAAATTTTTTAAATCTTTTGAAATGTTTTGAAATCTTTCAAAATCCCTTGAAACATTTTAAAGCTCTTGAAAATTCCTTTAAGGTTTGAAAAATAGCTTAAAATTTCTAAAATCTTTGGAAATCCTGCAAATTATTGGAATGTATTGAAAATTCCTTGAAAGATTTAAAAATACATTAAAATATTGAAAATTAGTTGAAACTTTTCGAAATTTACTGAAATTCCTTAAAATCTATTTAAATAGTCTAGTAGTTTTGAAATCCTATAAAATTCTTTCAAAAAGTTTGAAATGTTTCGAAATGTATTGAAATATTCCAAAATTTCTTGAAACTTTTCAAAGCTCTTGAAAATTCCTTCAAAGTTCGAAAAATAGCTCAAAATTTTTAAAATCTTTGAAAATCTTCTAAAATGATTGGAAACTATTGAAAATTCCTTGAAAGATTTAAAAATACAATAAAATATTTTAAATTCCTCAAAAGTTTTCGAAATTAACTGAAATTCCTTGGAATTTTTAAAAATAGTCTAATAGCTTTGAAGCCTTAGAAAACTCTCAAAATCTTTAAAATCTCTTGAAACTTTTTCAAATCGAAATATTTTGAAATCATTAAAATCCCTTGAAATATTTTGAAATTGCGATTTTTGAGAAGGCGTACATGTTATTTGAGCCCGACAGCGAAGAAGTTTAAAAATATATTTAAAAGCAAAATAAAAAAAATTGTTATTAGCGAACTATTTGAGAAAATAGTAGGATTAATATCCAAGGCCTGTAATTAATGAGGTTGAATTAAAAATCCAAATAAAAATCCAAATAAATTAATGCACTGTCTCTCTAATTTAGAGCCTGGCACATGCCAAAACTACAAGTCAAACAGTGTCAACTTCACGGTGGAAAGGCATAGTGACAAGTCGAACAGGAACTGAGCGCTAAATTATTTCTGACGCAAATTAACGACGGATAGGTAATAACGGGGGCTCGCGGTGAATGGAGAGAGCCCAGTAATCCCGACGTATTGTTTCACCGACGGAAGTCACTCTTTTATTACGAGACACTTCCTGCCCAGCAGCCACACAGATTTTTTTTTTTTTAATTTTACTTCTGAACATGCGTCTACACACAAGCAGAGGTACACTCGAGTACCTGACGCGTACACGCAATCCAAAGTACGAAACGCAGGTAATTAGGGGCCCATGTTAATTTCTAAAAAAAAAGAGAGAGAGATAGGATTACGTCATTTCTGTGGGTAATTTGAAAGAAAATCTTAGAGAGAGAGAGAGAGAGAGGAGAGTGAGTGCGTCTACGTTTCTGCCGCTTCGCTGACCCTAATTGCGTCCCTCGAATTCCGGTAATTATCATAATTACTCTGCTGGTCACACCCAGATCGACATTCTCATGCATGTGATCAAAGTTGCTAAAAGAGATCGTTTTTCGCGAATCCAGTCCTCTCTTTCTCCTAGGGGCTATGTACTTAGGGGGATCGTTCATAAAACAAAATAGGGAAATGATAGGGGCGTAAATTCTTTTCAGCCCGAAAAGTTGAATCTTCATAAAAAAATTTAATTTTCAACTGAAAAAGATGAGTTTTTTTTCACCATAAATCATAAATTTTCTACCAAAAGACGATTTAAAAAAAATAGTTGAATCTTCAACCAAATAAATACTGTTTCAATGAAGAAAGATTAATTTTAAACGAAATAGTTGAATTTTCAACTAAAAAAGATTCTTTTCTAAACCAAAAAAGAAATTTTCAGTTGAAAAAATTAATTTTAAAACAAAACTAATTTTCAACCTTTCGAATTAAACAAAAAAAGACGAATTTTCAATCAGTTTCATTTTCTACAAAATAAATCAATTTTCAACTAAAATGATGAATCATTTGTAGCAACTTTTTCACAAGTAGTTGAACTTTAAATCAAGTTGTGGATTTAAAAAAAAAACGAATTTCCAAAAAAAATTGGTTGAGTCTCAACTATAAAACAGATTAATTTTCAACCGAACAGTTGAATTTTCAACCAAAAAGGATGACTTTTCTACAATAACAGATGAATTTTTAATCCAAAAGGACGAAATTTTAACAAAACAGTTCAATTTTCAACCTACAAAGGCGTATTTCTAACCGAATGGTCCAAATCTTCGAACAAAAAATTATAAATTCAACCAAAAACAGTTTAATTTTCAAGCCAAAAAGACGAAATTTTTAGAAAATAGTTGAATTTTCAGCCAGAAAAGTTGAATCTTTAACGAAAAATTGAATTTTCAACTCAAAAAGATGAGTTTTCTACCATAAGTGATGAATTTTCTACCAAAAGAAGAGTTTAAAAAAAAAAGTTGAATTCTCAAGAAAATAGTTAAAGTTTCAATTAAGAAAGATGAATTAGAAACCAAATAGTTAAATCTTCAACCAAAAAATATTTTTTTCTCAACCAAAAATGGAATTTTCAAAATTTTTGGTTTAAAAAATTAATTTTGAAACAAATCTAATTTTCAACCTGTTGAACTGAACCAAAAAAGACAAAGTTTTTTAAAAAAAGTTAAATTTTCACCCCGAAAAGTTATCTTCAACAAAAAGTTAATTTTTAACTCAAAGAAATGTCTTTTTTACCATAAATGATAAATTTTTTACCAAAAGGCGAGTTTAAAATAAATATAGTTGTATCCTCAAGCAAGTAGTTGAAGTTTCAATCAAGAAAGATGAATTTGAAACCAAATAGTTGAATCTTCAACTAAAAAACATGGTTTTTTTAGCAAAAAATGAAATTTTCCAAATTTTCAGTTTGAAAATTAATTTAAAAATAAAACTAATATTCAACCTATCGAATTAAACCAAAAAAGACGAATTTTTTTTTAAAAAGTTGAATTTTCAGCCCCAGATGTTGAATCTTCAAGCAAAAATTTAATTTTCAATTCAAAGAAATGTCTTTTCTACCATAAATGATAAATTTTCTACCAAAAGACGAGGTTTAAAAAAATAGTTGAATTCTCAGCCAAATAGATGAAGTTTCAATCAAGAAAGCTGAATTTTCAACCAAATAGTTGAATTGAAAAAAAAATTAATTTTCAACTCAGAAAGATGACTTTTCTACCATTAATGATAAATTTCCTACCAAAAAACGTGTTTAAAGAAAAAGTTTGAATCCTCAACCAAATAGATGAATTTTTAACCGAGTTTTTAACCAAATAGTTGAATTATCAACTAAAAAAGATTTTTTTCTTAAACAAAATAAAATTTTCAAAATTTTTGGTTTGAGAAATTAATTTTATAACAAAACTAATTTTCAACCTTTCGAATTAAACAAAAAAAGACGAATTTTCAATCAAATAGTTTCATTTTCTACAAAATCATTTGTAGAAATTTTTTCACAAGTAGTTGAACTTTAAATCAAGTAGTGGATTTAAAAAAAAAACGAATTTCCAAAAAAATGGTTGAGTCGCAACTATAAAACAAATTAATTTTCAACCGAACAGTTGAATTTTCAACCAAAAAGGATGACTTTTTTACAATAAAAGATGAATTTTTAATCCAACAGGACGAAATTTTAGCAAAACAGTTGAATTTTCAACCTACAAAGGCGTATTTTTAACCGAATGGTCGAAATCTTCAAACAAAAAATATTAAAATTTTTACAAAAACCAGTTTAATTTTCAAGCCAAAAAGACGAAATTTTTAGAAAACAGTTGAATTTTTAGCCAGAAAAGTTGAATCTTCAACAAAAAATATCATTTTCCACTCAAAAAGATGACTTTTCTAACATAAATGATACATTTTCTACCAAAAGACGAAATTTAAAAAAAAACATTGTTGAATCCTCAACCAAATAGATAAAGTTTCAATCAAGAAAGATGAGTTTTCAACCAAATAGTTGAATTTTCAACTGAAAAAGATTTTTTTCTGAGCCAAAAATGAAATTTTCGAAATCTTCAGTTTAAAAAATTAATTTTAAAACAAATTTGATTTTCAACCTGTCGCATTAAACCAAAAAGACGAAATTTTTAGAAAACAGTTGAATTTCCGCCCGAAAAGTTAAATCTTCAACAGAAAATTCAATTTTCAATTCAAAGAAATGTCTTTTCTACCATAAACGATACATTTTTTACCAAAAGACGAGTTTAAAAAAAAAGTTGAATCCTCAACGAAATAGTTAAAGTTTCAATCAAGAAAGATGAATTTGAAACCAAATAGTTGAATCTTCAACTAAAAAAGATTTTTTTTTTAGCCAATAATGGAATTTTCAAAATTTTCAGTTTGAAAAATTAATTTTAAAACAAAACTAATATTCGAACTTTTGAATTAAACCAAAAAAGACGGAATTTTTAGAAAACAATTAAATTTTCAGCCCGAAAAGTTGAATCTTCAACAAAAAATTTAATTTTCAACTCAAAAAGATGACTTTTCTACCATAAACGATAAATTTTCTACCAAAAGACGAGTTTAAAAAAAAAGTTGAATCCTCAACGAAATAGTTAAAGTTTCAATCAAGAAAGATGAATTTGAAACCAAATAGTTGAATCTTCAACTAAAAAAGATTTTTTTCTGAACCTAAAATGGAATTTTCAAAATTTTTGGTTTGAAAAATTAATTTTGAAACAAATCTAATTTTCAACCTGTTGAATTAAACCAAAAAAGACAAATTTTTGAGAAAATTGTTGAATCCTCGACCAAATAGATGAAGTTTCAATCAAGAAAGATGAACTTTTACCAAATAGTTGAATTTTCAAAAGAAAAATAATTTTCAACTAAAGAAGATAACTTTTCTACCATGAATCATAAATTTTCTACCAAAAGACGAGTTTCTAAAAAAATAGTCGAATCCTCAACCAAATAAATAAAGTTTTAATCAACAAAGATGAATTTTCAACCAAATAGTTGAATTTTCAACAAAAAATTTAATTTCCAACTTTAAACAAGGTAGTTCATTTTTCAAACAAAAAAATACGAATGTCCAACAAAATAGTTGAATCCTTAACTAAAACATATTAATTTTCAACCAAACAGTTGAATTTTCAACTAAAAAGTATTAATTTTCAACCAAGAAAAATGACTTTTCTACCATAAAAGATGAATTTTCAATTCAATTTGGTTTAAAATTGAATTATTTTTTTTTAAATGTAACTATATTGTTAAAAAGTCATCTTTTTTTATAAAAAATTTAACTGCTTTGTCAAAAATTAATTTTTTTAGTTGGAGGTTCATCTCTTTGGTTGAAAATTTAAATATTTTGATGGAAATTCGTTTCATGTTTCATTGAAAATAAATTTTTCAAATTGACAAACTATTCCATTTTTGGTTGGAAAATTATGCTTTACAGTTAAAAATTTAACTATTTGGTTGGAAATTTATCTTTTTTATTTGAAACTTCAACTTTTTGGTTGAAAATTCATCTTTCTTGGTAAAAATTTAATCTTCTTGGTTGAAAATTCATCCCTTTTGGTTAAGAATGCAATTGTTTGGTTGAAGTATCAACTGTTACATGCTTCGTTGAGAATTAATCTCTTTTGGTTCAAAATTCAATTATTTGACTTAAAGTTGAACTACTCTGTAAAAAGATTAATTTATTTTATTAAGGATTCATAATTATAGGTAGAAATTTAATCTATTTGGTTTTAAATGTATTTTATGTTAAAAATTCTATTATTTTGTACAAAATTCTTCATTTTGGTGAAAAAATGCAACAATTTGGTAAAAAAATTAAACTTTTTGGTAAACTTCTTTTTAAATTTAACAATTTTGTTGAAAATTCGTTTTTTTTTGTTCAAAGTTATTTTTTTATCTGATTTTTTATCTGAAAATCTAACTATTCCATTTTTGGATTAAACTTTATCCTGTATATTACAGAAGTTCAAAATTCAACTGCTTGGTAGAAAATTAATCTTGTTTGTTGAAAGTTTAACTTTTTGGTTGAGAGTTCAACTAGCTTCTTAAAAATTCATCTTTCTTGATTGAAAATGATCTTTTTTGTTGAAAATTTTCCACTGTTTTCTAAAATATTCAACTTTTTAGATTAAAAACTTTACTCTTTGGATTAAAAATTCATCTTTCATGCTAGAAAAGTCTTCCTTCTTATTGGTTGGACATTTACCTATCTTGGTTGAAAAGTAACTTTTTTGTTAAAAATTCATCTTTCTTCGAGAAAAATCGTTTTTTTGTGAATTCTTACATTTAAATATTACTAAATTTGTAACTTCTTTATTTAAAAATTCTGTAATTCTAAGCTTATGTAATTTTGAACGCTTTCAATTTTATGTTTTCACTCTTGAATGTGATTAAATCCAATTGCTGATTTTGGACGTTTTCGACTTCAAAATAATGAACCAATAAGTCTCAAAAATTAAAACGGCAGAAAATATATTTCATCAAAAATCAAAAAAAAAAATGGCGTGAGTTCAAGCCCTGAAAAAAATTGAAATCGAAGTTAGACTTTTAAGGAACAAATATATCTACTTCCCTAATAGATAGCACGATTTTCCTAAATTCTGATGTATGATTCGAGCCGAGTTATTAAAATAATCTTTCCGCCGATCTGGAGCGCCAAAAATTAATCTCGATGCGAAACGGCGCCAAGGAGCGGCTGACTTATGCCAGAATCTTTTATAGAGAAGAAAAGTCTTTGTTCTCATGAGACGCCATTTGCCAGATCTATCTATATCTATCTAGGAGAAGCACTCAGGCTCTCGCTTTTTCTCCTAATTAATTATTTCGGGAATTAATTATCCGTCTGAGGACAAATGCGGTCGAAGGTCGAAGGTTAAGGGCATTCGTGTGCGAGCTCATGGAACGCCTCCACCCCTTGGTGGCACATTATAAGTTTTTCCGGGGGTTAATTTCGCTCGCGATGGCAATAGTTCTCTTTTTCTGTCTCGCATGAAACGGAGGACTGTCTCACACTCACCCCTCAACTAGAGGAACTAAGAGCGGCTAAGAGTTGGTAGGAGCATCTCTATAGTTAATTAAACGCATAGATCACCCTTCTCCAACTCTCCTCATTCTTTTTCTTTTGCGTCTCTTGCTTTTATTCCATACTCCGCAAGTTGCACACTTTTCTTCCGTGCTATGAATGTGCATACACATGCCTCATGGCTATTGAGGCTTTTCAGAACGCAATAGGAAAGCTAGATTTGTAACGATACACAATTTAGAAGAGAGCAGTGACAGGAACGGAGACAGAAACAGAGGCAGGGGCAGATAAAGAGACAGAAAAAGAGGTAGAGAAAGAAAAATATACAGAAAAACAGGCAGATAAACAGACAGAAAAATAGGCAGATAAAGAGACAGAGAAAGCGGCAGAGAAAGAGACAGAAAAATAGGCAGAGAAAGAGATAGAAAAATAGGCAGAGAAAGAGACAGAAAAAGAGGCAGAGAAAGAGACAGGAAAAGAGGCAGAAAAAGAGGCAGATACAGAGACAGGGGCAGAGACAAAGATAGAGGAGACAGAGACAGAGAGAGAAACAGAAACAGAGGCAGAGACAGAAACAGAGGCTGAGACAGAGGCAGGGACAGAGTCAGAGACAGAGGAGACAGTCAGAGACAGAGGACACAGAGGGAGGGATAGAGCAGAAGCAGAAAAAGAGGCAGAGGCACAAACAGAGGAAGAGGTAGAAGCAGAGGCAGGGAAAGAGTCCGAGACAGAGGCAACGGAGGAGACTGTCAGAGACAGAGGACACAGAGCCAGAAACAGAGGCAATGGGAGAAACAGACGCAGAGGCCGAAACAGATGAAGAGGTAGAAACAGAGGAAGAGGCAGGTACAGAGACAAAAACAGAGATAGGGGCAAAGACAGAAGCACAGACAGAGACAAAGAAAGATACCGACACAGGAGCAGGAACAAAGACAGAAACAGAGGCAGAGACATAGGCAGGGACCAAGACAGAGACAGAGCCAAAGACCAAAATATCAATTTTCAATGAAAAATGGAATAGTCACATAGTCAGCATTTCCAGAATTTCAAAATTTTCACCAAATAGGATTAGTACTCTACACAAAAAGGAGAATTTTTTCCAAATAATTTAATTTTCGTCTTACGAAGGATAAATTTTAAACATATTTTCAACAAAATACATGGATTTCCAGCTGAATAGTTGAATTTTCAAGAAGGAACTAGAATAGATCAATTTTCAATGTACAATATTAATTTTCAAAAAAAATGGTCTAGTTACATTTTCAGTTTAAAAAAATAATTCTTAATCAAACGAAAAACAAATTTCCAACAAAATACTCGAATTTTCAACCAAGGAGATGAATCTTCAAAACCAAAAAAAAAATAATTTTTAACAATGTAGTTCAACTTTTAAGCAAGTTGAATTTTCCACCAAAGAAGATGACTTTTTTAACAAAACAATCGCATTTTAAACAAAATAATTAAATTTTGAAGAAAATAGTAGAATTATGAACCAATAGAGATAAATTTTGAACCAAAAATATAATAGTATAGACTTTTCAATCAAATACAAAAAGATTTCGATAAAAAATAGTTCAATTTTATAATCAGGTTCTACTGATAATTAATTTTTTTTTAACGGAAAAAAGGGGAAACTTCTTTAAAACAGGGGAAAATAGTAGAATTCATAGAAAAGAAGAAAAGGGTAAATTATAACTCGTCTCCCTCAAATGTTTGCTCAACGCCTAATAATCGAAATCAAATCTAATTTAAAATCAAAACCTTCAAAATAGTATTTAATTCAAAAAATAAAGAAGATATATGTTTCCTGAACCAGAGAAATCTATGATTACTCCAGAAAGTATTGGATGAATGTATGAACAATTATCGCATGTTCGATAATGGGGAGTGCGAAAGAAGAAAGAACGAGAGGAATAATATTGTGCGTCCCTAAGAATCGTCATTAAAACTCGTCTTCCTCAAATGTGTCATCAATTGCTGAAGGTCGAAATCAATTCTAACTTCAAGTTAAAACCTTGGAAGTTGTATTTAATTAAAAAATGACTGCAAGGCAAATTTATGCATGTTCGATAACGGGGACCCAAAAAAAAAAGAAAGGACGAAAGAGATATTGTGCGCCCAAGAGAATTGAAATTCCTCAAATGTTTCATCAGCTCCTAATGGTCGAAATCAAATCCAACTTAAAATCTAAACCTTCGAGATAAAGCTTAATTCAAAAAATGTAGAAGATATGTATCTTGTTGACAAGTACAATCTATGATTGCTTCAGAAAGTGTTGGAGGACTGCATGACAAATTTATGCATGTTCGATAATGGGGACCACAAAAGAAGAAAGGATGAATAAGATATTTTGTGATCGTAAGAATCGTGACTAAAACTCGAGTCTTCCTCAAATGTTTCGTTAGTTCCTAATGTTCGAAATCAAATCTAAAAAAAAATCAAAACCTTCACAATAGTATTAAATTGAAAAATACAGAAAATGAGTATTTTCTTGACAAGAGCAATCGATGATTACTCCAGAAAGTGTTGGAGGACTGCATGAAAAATTGATGCATGTTCGATAATGATGACAGCAAAAGAATGAAAGACGAAAGAGATATCGTACGTTCTTAAGAATCCTCAATAAAACTCGTCTTTCTCGAATGTTTCATCAGTTCATAATGGTCAAAATCTAATCTAACGAAAAAGCAAAACCTTGGCAACAGTATTGAATTTTGATAATGTTGAAGATACGTGTCTTCTTGACAGAGTAATTTATGGTTACTCCAGAAACTGTTGGAGGACTGTAGGCCAAATTTGTGCATGTTCGATAATGGGAACCGCAAAAGAAGAAAGGATGAATGGGATATTGTGCGTCCGTAAGAATAGCCACTAAAACTCCTCTTCCTCAAATGTTTCATCAGCTCCTAATGGTCGAAATCAAAACTAACTCAATGTGAAAACCTTCGAAATAGTATTCAACTTGAAAATTACAGAAGATGTATGTCTTCTTGACAAAAGCAATCTATGATTACTCCAGAAACTGTTGGAGGACTGCATGGAAAATTGATGCATGTTCGATAATGATGACAGCAAAAGAAGAAAAGACGTAAGGGGCGTTGTGCGTTCTTAAGAATCGTCATTAAAACTCGTCTTTCTCAAATTTTTAATCAGCTTCTAATGGTCCAAATCAAATCTCACAAAAAACCGAAACTTTCGCAATAGTATTTAATTTTAAAAATGTAGAAGACATATGTCTTCTTGAGAAGAAGAATCTATGATTGCTTTAGAAAATGTTGGAGGGCTGCAAGCCACATTTATGCATGTAAGATAAAGGGGAGCGCAAAAGAAGAAAAGGTTAAAGGGAAATTGTTCGTCCGCACGAATCGTAATTAAAACACGTTTTCCTCGAATGTTTCATCAGCTCCTAATTGTCGAAATAAAATCTAATAAAAAATCAAAACCTTAGCAATGGTATTTAATTTTAAAAATGCAGAAGATATGTCTCTTCTCGACAAGAGCAATGTATGATTGCTTTAGAAAGCAACCTTTCAATATTGAATTAAAAATTCAATATTTCAAATTTTTAATTCAATATTGAAGGACTGCAACCCAAATTTATGCACGTTAGGTAAATGGGAGCGCAAAAGAAGAAAGGACGAAAGGGATATTATGCGTCCATTAAAACTCGTCTTCCTCAAATGTTTGATCAGCTCCTAATGGTCGAAATCAAATCTAACAAAATATCAAAAACTTGGCAACAGTATTTAATTTTAAAAATGTTGAAGATATGTGTCTTCTCAACAGAGTAATCTATGGTTACTCCAGAAACTGTTGGAGGACTGTACGACAAATTTATGCATGTTCGATAATGGGGACCGCAAAAGAAGCGAGGATGAATGGGATATTGTGCGCCCGTAAGAATAGTCACTAAAACTCCTCTTTCTCGAATGTTCCATCAGCTCCTAATGGTCGAAATCAAATCTAACAAAAAATCAAAATCATCGCAATAGTATTTAATTTCAAAAATGTAGAAGATATGTGTCTACTTGATAAGAAGAATTTACGATTTCTGCAGACACTGTTGAAGGACTGCAAGCCAAATTAATGCACATTAGCTAAAGAGGAGCGCAAAAAAAGGAATGAAGGGTAATTTTGCATCCGTAAACATCGTCATTAAAACTCATTTTTCTCTAATGTTTCATCAGCTCCTAATAGTCGAAATCCAATCTAACAAAATAGCAAAACCTTGGAAACAGTATTTAATTTTAAAAATGTTGAAAATATGTGTCTTCTTAACAGAGTAATCCATGGCTACTGCAGAAACTGTTGGAGGACAATGTAGGCCGAATTTATGCATGTTCGATAATGGGGACCGCGAAAGAAGAGAGGATGAATGGGATATTGTGCGTCCGTAGGAATAGTCACTAAAACTCGTCTTCCTCAAATTTTCCATCAGCTCCTACTGGTCGAAATCAAATCTAACAAAAAATCGAAATCTTCTGAATAGTATTTAATTTTAAAAATGTAGAACATATGGGTCTACTCAACAAGAAGAATCTACGATTTCTTCAGAAACTTTTGGAGGACTGCAAGCCAAATTAATGCACATCAGCTAAAGGGGAGCGCAAAAGAAAGAATGAATGGATATTGTGCTCCCGTAAGAATCGTCATTAAAACTCGTCTTCCTCAAATGTTCCATCAGCTTCTACTGATCGAAATCCAATCTAACAAAAACTCAAAACCTTCGCAATAGTATTTAATTTCAAGAATGTAGATGTAGAAGGTACGTCTTCTTGACAAGAGCAGTCTATGATTACTCCAGAAAGTGTTGGAGGATGCATAGCAAATTTATGC
>CAKNYM010049233.1:125074-136754 GCA_932195095.1 Andricus curvator | reverse complement strand
GAAAGTGTTGGAGGATGCATAGCAAATTTATGCATGTTCGATAATGGGTAGCGGAAAAGAAGAAAGGGCGCAAGCAAGTAATTGTGTCTGACCGTAAGAATCGCCACTAAAACTGGCAACTCGCGGATAGAGAGGTTCGAAGTGATCGTGAGGACGATTCGCTTTATCAGCTTGGCCAGCCGCGTGTTTCCATTAATTTGCGTCGCGAGTAACTCGTGCCGAGGAATGCTTGTTGAAGTCGAGAGAAGTCGTTATGCGTGCCGTTCGTGGCCAACCGGTTTCCTTGGTTATTCGTCGTTAATTCGCTATACTAGAGGAGAGTAAGTAATCGCGCGAGTTCCTCTGACCACCGCGAAAGCGAGTGAATTTCCACCGGGTAGGGTAGACCAGGGCAAACGCGAAGCGACGGGTTAACATTCATTGCTCTATAAAACGTGAATAACAAGTGAAATTGATCAATTTTCTTCTTTATTTCGAGTCCCATATTATTGTGTGTATATCATATATCCATACGTATTCATTATCTGAATAAAACAATGATTTGATCATTCAATTATTTCTAACAATCTGCATTTCGTTGGTCTTGCCCCGTATGCGGCGCAAAACTGACGAAGATTTTTTTTTAGTAAATTGAAATATCGTAGGATGTAAAAATGTTATGGTTAGATTCTTTGGTATTTTATGCATTGGAATAGTTACTTTCAAACATATTCAGCAAGAAGTAAAAGTTCTTTTCTAAGGAATAGTGATTGTTGAGGTATAATCTCTCGTTCTTTCGGGGTTTGAAATTAAGTTTTTTGTTGAAAATTTTTATTTCTAATTTGAAAATTCAGTTATTTCGTACAAAATTCTCCTTTGGGCTTGAGAATTCACCATTTTGATTAAATTTCTTTTCCTTTCATTATTGAAAAATCTTTCTTGGTTGAAAATTCAACTTTTTGGTTAAAAATTCGTTTTTTTTTTGGGAGAATCTTTTGGGTTGAAAGTTCAACTACTTGGTTGAAAGTTAAACAGCTTTGTCACAAATTTATTTTATTGTTTGAGGATTCATCATTTTAGTTAAAAATTCATATATTTGGTTGAAAATTTAACTTTTTCGATGAAAATTATTTTTTTTTTAAATTGAAAATTAACTTTTTAACTGCAAATATAACTATTCTATTTTCCGTTGAAAGTTTATCTCTTTTTGTTAAAAATTTAACTATTTGGTTGAAAATTCATGTGTTTTGTTAACTATTTGTCTTCGTTAAAAAATCATTTGTTTCATTGATTCGTGTGTTTATTAAATAATACTTTTTCCAACTATAATTTTGACTATTTTGTTATAAATTCGGCTTATTTGTTTGAAAATTACTTTTTTTTAACTCAAAATTTAAGTATATTTCATTTTAATTTAAAAAACCTTTTTGAGTTGAAAATTCAAGTATTTTGTAGAAAACACATGTATTTTGTTAAAAATTCTTTTTTTTTCGTAAAAAATCAATCTCACTATTTTCATTGAAAATTTATCTGTTCTATTTTTGATTGCAATTTCATCATTCTTAGTTGAAAATTTATGTATTTCGTTGAAAATTGGTCTTTTTTACTACAAAATTCAACTTCTCGGTTGGGAAATCCTTTTTTTGGCTGAAGATTTATCAGTTTGGTTAAAAATTTATTGCTTTGCTTGAAAGTTGAACTATTTAGTTGAAAATGTATGTATTTAGTTGAAAATTCACCTTTTTATTGGTAAAAAATTAATTTTTTTGACTAAAAATTTAACTATTAAATTTTTGGTTGAAAACGTATCCTTATCAGTTGAAAATTTATGTATTTTGTTGAAAATTTGTCATTTTGTTAGAAAACTCATCGTCATGCTTAATAATTCAATTATTTTGTTCAAGAATCATTTTTTGGGTTAAAACCCACAATTTTAGGTAAAAATTTATTTTTGTTGTTGAAAATTTTACTTTTTAATTAACAATTTCATTTATTTTACGGAAAACTTGTCTTTTTTGGGTTGAAATAGCAATTATTTTGGTAATAAAATTCATATTTTTGGGTAAAAATTGTACTTTTTTGTAGAAAATTTGTTCCTTTTTTGGCTTTGAAATTCAAAGTTTGTTTTCTTTTGGAACTAAAAAATCTTTCCTGGTTCAAAATTCAACGTATTTGTAGAAAAATTATCTTTTTGGTTAGAATATTAAACTATTTTGGTTGATAATTCAATGAACTTGTTGAAAATAAGTATTTTCGGTATAATTCAACATTTTTTCATTGAAAATTAAGATATTTTTTGGTAGAAATATTTACTATTAAGCTTTTAGTTGCAAATTCAACTTTTTTGGTTCACGATTCATCTCTTTGGTTGACCAATTTCGTTGAAACTCTTTTTTTGGTTCAAAATTAATTGCTTTAACTGAACATTTAATTATTCCATTTTTGGTTGAAATTTGATCATCTTTAGTTGAAAATTCATCTCTTTGGTTAAAAAGTAATTTTTTCACTCAAAATTTACCTTTGTTAGCTTAAACTTTGTGTATTTTTTGGAAAATTCGCCTTTCTTGGTAGATAATTAATCTTCGTGGTTAAAACTTCTTTTTTGTTGTTGCAAAAATCCACTATTTAGTTAAAAATTTATCTAAAATCTTAACGAAGTGCCCCTCACCTCCAATCGTCTCACGTAATTATTAAGCTGTCAAAACGGTTTTCCCCCTATTTTTTTTCAAACCCAAATTTGTGAGATCTGCGTTTATAGCACCATTCCTCTAATAAAGTAGATTATTCTGTGCAGAGAAGAATTAACCTTTGAGTATGGTCATGCCGTATTACAGACCGCACCATGCTTCTGAATTAGTAGCTTTACTTTCATTTTTGTTGGTGAATAATATCAATCGAAAGCTCATACACGGTCCGTGAGACCGCACGTCCACGGAAGCAACCAAATTTTATATTTCTTTTTCAATTTGTTTTATGGTATTTAAAACGCAAGGTATCACACACAAACCCGATTATTCCTCATGTGAGCAAAAAGTGCCAAATTAGTATGGACGTGTGGACGTGCGGTCTCTCAGACCGCACCGTGGTCAAATGACAAAAACTTCTTTCCTTATTCAGTGCAACAATAAAATCACGTCCATACTTAAAGGTTAAAATCGTTAAGGAATAGCAATGTTATTTGCAAATAAGTCGCCTTTGCCCCGGCGCGGCGGCGGTCCGTTTTGCCCCGGTCTACCCTACTCGATACTGTGTCGCGTAATCCCAAGCCGAGATCGAGACACTGTCAGTTAAGTAAAGTAATCGCCCTTCACAAAAGCGAAAGGAGAGGAGAGGAGAGGAGAGATATTGCTTCGCTTCGTAATAGTCACAGGATACCATCTCGTTTTCTTTTCCATTCGCGCCTCCATCGACTCGTTTTCCGCGCGTCGTGCATACAAAATTGCTGGATCGAAGAAGCTGGGGTCGATTTCAATCGACGCGAAAGCGTATCGTAAATAGGAGATTTAAGTGCTCACTAACGAGCGATAAAAGGGTCACAAAGATCCACAAAGCGCCAAAGAGGATTCAATGCGATCCTCTATCATTCAATTTTTAAACCAATTCCCAACAATCTATTTTATTTTCTCTTTTTTTCCTTCTTCTCTTTTCTCCTTTTTTTTTTTTTTTTTGATCAGAAGAATCTATGATGTTTTGAGAGCAAACTTACCGATTAGGTTCGCCAGCATAGAAATGGAGGTTCTGCCTGAAACATAAAGGCAAAAGGTTACTGAAAATCGCAGTTGAATCTTCAACCAAAACAGATTAATGTTCAAACAAAAAAGAGAATTTTTCTACAAATAAGTTGAACTTTCAACCAAGAAAAATTTTCAGTCAAAAAAGAAAAAAAAATATCCAAAAGATTGAATTTTCAAGCCAAAAATATGAATTTTTGACAAAACCTCTGAGGTTTTAACCTGAAAATATGATTTTTCAACAAAAAAGTTTATTTACAACAAAGTTGTTGAATTTTCTAGAAAAAAAATGTCAACTAAAAGTTTTCAATTTTTAATCAAAAATAAAATAGTCATGTTCAGTTTAAAAAAATTTATTTTCAACAAAACAAAGGAAATGAATTCTCACGAAAATAGATCAATTTTCAACCAAGGAAGTGAATTTTCAACTAAAATTATCGGTCTGAAACAAAAAAAATGATTTTTCAACCAAATAGTTGAATTATTAAGCAAAAAGATGAGTTTTCCATAAATTAAAAACAAAAATTTAAATCCAAAAATTGGATAGTTAGATTTGTAGTTTAAAAAAGTGATGTTTTACCAGAGAATAACGAATTTTCAACACAAAATTCATGAACTTTCAACCCAATGTTTGAATTTTTAACAAAACACGATAATATTTTAATCAAAAATTAAATAATTAAATTTGCAGTTGAAAACATTAATTTTTAAACCAAAAAATCGCATTTTCAAGAGAATAGTTCAATTTTTAACCTAAAACATGAAATATCAATCAAGGAGAATGATTTCCCACGAATAAAAACGAATTTTGAAACCAAATACATAACTTTTCAATCAGCGTCAGATAAAAAAATTAGTTTTCAACAACAATTTTCAATTCAAAAAATGAATTTTGAACCAAAAAAATTAAATATTAACAATCAAGATTAATTTTCTACCGAAAAAGTCAAATTTTCAACAAAATACACGAATTTTTAAACAATTAGCTAAATTTTAAAATAAAAAGATCGATTTTCAACTAAGAAGATAATTATTCTACAAAAAATACCAATCTTTCACAAAATGTATGAATATTCCACTTAAAAAGATCAATTTCGAACAAAAAATAAAATACTTAAATGTTCAGTTAACAAAAAATTCATTTTCAAACGAATAGTTGAAATTTCAACTATAAAACAGCAGCTTCGAAGAAAAAATAAAATAAATAAATTTTCAACTGAGGCAATTAATTTTAGACTGAAATTATAAGTTCTCATCGCAAAATGTAATAGTTGATATTCCAACCAACAAAGATTTTGATTTTAAATAAAAAAACAGTTGAATTAAACGAAAAAGACAAAAATTACAACAACATAGTTAAATTTACAAATAAACGTTAAATTAATAAATTTGAAAGTGAAAAATTAATTTTCAAAAAAAAAACAACTAATTTTCAATAAAATAGTTCAATTTTTGACAAAAAACATGAATTTTCAATTAAGAAGTTTGATTTTCGACCAGAAAATACGAATTTTCAAACAAAATACGTAACTTTTCCACCAAATATTTCAATCCAAATATTTGAATTTTTTACCAAAAAATACGAATTTTCAACCAAATTTTTGAATATTCAACTAAAAAAGATAAATTTTAAACCAAGAAGATTAATTTTCTACCAAAAAGATGAATTTTCAAAATAGTCGAATTTTAAACTAAAAAAGATCAATTTTCAACTAAAAATGGAATAGTTTAATTCTCATAGAAAAATAATACATTTTGAACCATAAAGGATAATTTTCTGACAAAAAAGACCAATTTTCAGCAAAATAAATAATTTTTCTACCAAAAAAATAGAAGATTTAAACCAAAAACGGATTTTTTAACCTAACACTTGAATTTTCTAGCAAAAAAGGACGCAAATTTTAACAGAACAAAAAACAAAGTTTCAAAAAAATACATCAATTTTCAAACAAGGAAATTAATTTTTGACTGAAATTATGGATCTTAACCAAAACAATTATTTTCAAACCAAATAGTTGCATTATCAACCAAAAATATTAGTTTTCGACTAAATAAAAAATTTCAACCAAATACATGAATTTTCAACTAACAAAGATAAATTTTCTACCAAAAATTGGATAGTTAGATTTTCAGTTTAAAAAAAGTAATTTTTATCCAAATAAGCCGAATTTGCAACAAAACGTAGTACTTGGAGATTTGAACAATTTATCGTCTCGACTTTTTTTAATTAAAAGAAAATTATCAGAGGCAGAGCATTTTCAAAATTTAAAAAAAAATGAAAATTTTAAGCCAAACAGCGCACGATATGAAAAAAACCATAAAAAGAAAAACGATGCTTTTGGAAAGCCCTACAAGATAATCATAACAACTTGTTGACTTTTTTTGAAAATTCACATTTTGTTCGCAAAAAATAAATCAAAAATCAGAAATTTAATTTCGCGATCAAACTATGCAAGATACGAAAAAAGATAAGACAAAAATTGTGCACCTAAAACGGATCTACAAATTTATAAATTACTTTTTAATAGGACGCGTAGTCTTTTTTATTCGTAAAAAAACAACATTTAAAATAAAAAAATTAAATTTTTGGACAAATGACAGAATCTACTGACAAAATAAATAAACAAAATTCGTTCACCCAAAGAGGAGTTACAAAATTTGTTATTAATCGTGTTTTGATAGGATATTTAGTTTTTGTTTTAATTGTGAAAAATAACATAAAAAAAAAGAATTACATTTTTGGAAAAACAACGCAATATACGAAAAATAATTAATAAACAAAAGTGCTTCACCCCAAAAAGATCTATAAATTTGTTATTAATAATTATTTGACGGAACGTGTAGTTTTTATTTTAATATTAAAAAAAAAATTTGGACAAACGACACAAGCTATGAAAAAATATGAATAAACAAAAATTGTGCACCCAAAAAAGATCTATACATTTTTTGTTAATCAATTTCTGATAGAATGCGTAGTTTTTGTTTCAATCGTAATAAATAACATTAACAGGTTTTTTTAAGTTGTTAAAAACGACACAAGGCAAGAAAAAAATAAATAGACAAAAGTTGTTCACCCAAAAAAAATCTACACATTTTTTATGAATTATTTTTTGGTAGGATGCGTATTTTTTGTTCATATCGTAAAAAATAACATTGAAAATAAACAAATTATTTTCCTGGAAAAACGACACAAGGTGCAATAAAATGTTAATTATCAAAATTGTTTTTTATAGGATACGCACTTTTTTAATTATAAAAAAAGACAACAAAAATACGTTTGTTTTAATATCAATGCATATTATGAATAGCAATGATATAAATTTATTGGAATGATACACTTTTTAGGGTAGCTGAGAATAAAAATTATTTCGAAATAAATTACAAATATTAAAAAAATCATGAAAAATAAAATTTGTACCTCATTTTGCAATATCTCACACCTTTGGACTAAATTGAGTGCGAAGCACGAGATTCGTGATGATAATATGTTCGTTAAAGCCGAAGGAGCTTTAACGAAAGAGAATTTACAATCACCGAATGACAGTTCTCGATGCTTTGACCTTTAATTTTAAAAGATATGTTCACAAACGTGGAGCAAGTATAAAGATCAAGCGCGAGGCAAATACAATATCAAGCGCGAAGCGCGAGATAGATACATTATCGAGCGCGAAGCGCGAAATCCAACAGACGTGCGCCCTAGGGGCGCTCAAACTTGCTTGCGAAGCGAGCCGCGCGTGACGAGAATGTGTTCGTTAAAGCCCAAGGAGCTTTAACAAAAGAGAATTCACAATCACCAAATGACAGTTGTCGATGCTTTTACCTTCAATTTTAAAAGGTCTGTGCACAAATGTAGAGGAAGTACCAATGAAGTTTCACTACAAAAATTCAAACACAAAAATTTTTCCAATGCACTTTTGGACCACCCTAGCGGAAGTACATGTAGTGACTTATACACAGACTCTACAAACTTTTGTTATTATATTGCGCTTTGCCGAATGCGGAAACTCGGGAATAATTTGAGGGAATGAGTTGCAATTATTTAGGGGTGTGCGTCTGTGCAACGTGCATGTATAGAGTGTCGACCAGTATTTGGTCGCTTGTATCAGTTGTATCGATTATGGCCTGGAATAACTGAAAAATTTTTCTAGTGAAGCTTTTAAAAACGTATGTACACCAAAGGCAAGCATTATTTAGAAACTGTTTATGCTTATTGTGCTAGGGACAAGGTTCTGAGTTTCGCTCAAGATAATTGCAAAAACGTTCCGGGAATATCACCAATTTTTCCAGCAGTGGATATATGAGAGAAACTCCTGGCAGTTTATCATATCAGAAAAAATCCAGATAACTAGCAATTTAAAAAAATCATACCCCACATATCATTATATCATTTTAAGTTTTGCCAACTTTATCCTTAGCCACCTTAATCTACTTGACGTGAGTAAAATAGAATTTTTCTATCGACTATCAGAGTCTTCCTGGAAGAAATCAGGGCTATAATTACGTCTTCGATTATTTATCTAGTCAAAGAAAGTGCCTTTAAGCCATCATTATCCGCTTTTTTTCCATTTTTCTGGAAAATTTTATAGATATGAGGGAGGGCTTATGTGAAGAAAAAAGGGGAACTTTTACACGTACTCTTAAGTACATACTACATAAAAGAATCAAGTAATTTGCAGGTAAACAGGTGCAGGTTCCAACTTCTGTTATAGGGGTCGTCCAAAAATCTGTTCAAGTAGTAAAAATATTGCATTTTCAGCCAATTAAATGAATTTTCAAAAAAATAGTTCACTTACCAAAAAGGTGAACTTTCAACAAAGATAAATAATTTTCTGCCAAAATAGACGAATTTTTAACAAAATACATTATTTATCAACCAAAAAGTTGAATTTTCAAATAACAAAGATAAATTTTCAACTTAAAAGTTCAATAGTTAAATTTCGAACAAAAAAAAAAAAAAAAAAAAAACGAATTTTCAACAAAATGGTTAATTTTTCAGACAAAGGAATCAATTCTTAACCAAGTAGATTAATTTTAGAGAAAGGCAAATTTTCAACAAGATAAATAAATTTCCAACCAAATAGTTGGATTTTCAACTAAAAAAGATCAGTTTTCAACTAAAAATGGAAGTTACATTCTCAGTTTAAAAAATTAGTTTACAAAAACAAAAAAAATAGATTCTCAAATGAAAAAACCAATTTAAAACAAAAATTGAATCCCTAACTATAAAAATATATTTCCAATTAAAAAGATTAATTTTCTACCAACAAGAAACAACAATTTTTCAACAAAATACATATACTTTCAACCAAAGATTAAAATTTTTGACTTAGCAAGTTAATATTTTAATCAAAAATATAATAGTTGAATTTGCAGTTAAAAATATAAATTTTCAAACAAAAAAATCGCATTTTCAACAACATAGTTCAATTTTTAATCTAAAACATGAAATTGCAACCAAGAAGATTATTTTTCGACCAACAAAAACGGATTTAAAAAAAAAAGTACATAACTTTTCAATCAGTTTCAGATAAAAAAAATTAGTTTTCAGGAATAAAAACTGGATTTTCAATTTAAAGAATAAATTTTGAAACAAATAATTGAAGTATTAACCATAACAATAAATTTTCAACTGAGACGATTAATTTTCAACCAAAATGGTCAAATTTTCAACAAAATACACGAATTTTTAAACAATTAGTTGAATTTTCAACTAAAAAAGATCGATCTTCAACTAAGAAGATTAATTTTCTACAAAAAATACTAACTTTTTACAATATATATGAATATTTAACTAAAAAGATCAATTATGAACAAACAATGCATTAGGTAATTGTTCATTTGACTAAATATTTAACCAAGGAAATGGATTTTCAACCAAAAATAAAATAGTTCAATTTTATACCTGAAACATGAATCTTTAACCTGAAATATGAAATATCAACCAACAAGAATGACTAAAAATAAAAATTTGTTAACAAAAATAGAAGAGTTATAAAAAATAAGAAAAAATTTAATTTAAAAAAAAAACGAACTTTCAACAAAATAGTTCACTTTTCTACATAAAACATGAAATTTCAACCAAGAAGATTATTTTTTGACGCATTTTTGAATAAAGCAAATTAATTTTTCACCAAAAAAAAAGGAATTGTCAAATTCTTTATTGAAAGCATCAATTTTCAAAACTCATTTTTACCAGTGAAAATTCGTTTTTTTTTTGTTGAAAATTAATTTTTTGGACTGAATATTAAACTATCCCATTTTTTGTAAAAAATTTATATTTTTTAGTTGAAAATTGCACCACTTCACTTGAAAATTAATTTATTTTGTTGAATTTTTTTTTAAATTAATTTTTTTACTGAAAATTGAACTATACATTTTTAGTTGAAATTTTTTTTTCAGTTGAAAATTCAACTATTTTGTTGGAAATTAATTGTCTTGAATTTTAACTATTTTACTTGAAAATTCATGTAATTTGTTAAAAATTTGTCTTTGTTGGCAGAAAATTAATCTTCTTGATTCGAGATTTATCTTTATGGTTAATGATTTAATTATTTGGTTGAAAATTAATTTTTTTTGTTGAAAATCTGTTGTTTTTTGTTGGTTGAAAACTAATTTGTTTAACTGAGAATTTAACCATTCCATTTTTAGTTGAAAACTTATATTTTTTAGTTGAATAAGTTTTTGGTTGAAAATTAATTTTTTTTAACTGAAAATTTAACTATTTTCATTTTTAGTTGAAAATTACACCACTTCACTTGAAAATTAATGTATTTTGTTGAAATTTTTTTTTGTTAAATTCATTTTTTTACTGAAAATTGAACTATACATTTTTAGTTGAAATTTTTTTTTCAGTTATATATTCAACTATTTCTTTGAAAATCAATTGTCTTAACTAAAAATTTAACTATTTTACTTGAAAATTCATGTATTTTGTTGAAAATTCGTCTTTTGGTGAAAAATTAATCTTCTTGTTTGGAAATTTATCTTTAATGCTGGAAATTTAACTAGTTTGTTGAAAACTCGTTTTTCAGAATTGAAACTTAATTTTTTTCACTGAAAATTGAACTATCCATTTTTAGTTGAAAATTTATCTTTTGCAGTTGAAAATTCAACTATTTTGTTGAAAATTAATTGAAAATTAATTGATCGAAATTTCTCTTTTCCAGTTGAAAATTCGACTCTTTCGTTGGAAATTAATTTCTCCGTCTAAAAGTGGAACTATTCCATTTTTAGTTGAAAATTTATTTTTTTTTTTGTGCAGGAATTCAACTATTTAGTTAAAAATTCATTTCGTTGGTTAAAAATTGAACGGTTTAATTAAAAATTGATTTAATTGGTTGAAAATTGAACTGTTTTGTTGAAAATTCTTTTTTTTTTAACTAAAATTCTTTTTTTTTAACTGGAAGTTTAACTTTTTCATTTTCGGTGAAAATTTATTTTTTGGTTGATAATTGATCTTTATGGTTAATGATTCAATTATTTGTTTGAAAATTAAATTTTTTGGTTGAAAACTCTTTTTTATCTGCGAATTTGACTATTTCATTCTTAGTTGAAAACTGATCTTTTTTCGTTAAAAATTCAACTAAATAGTTGCAAATGCGTTTTTTTAGTTGAATATTCATATATTTTGTGGAAAATTTTTTTTTTCTTTGTACAAAATTAACCTGTTAAGGTGTTAAGTTGAAAATGTATCTGCTTGGTTAAAAATTTAACTAATTTGTTGAAAGCTGTTTTTTTTTTTTTTGTTGAAAATTAATTTTTTGGACTGAATATTAAACTATCCCATTTTTAGTTGGAAATTTCTATTTTTTAGTTGAAAATTACACCACATCACTTGAAAATTAATGCATTTTTTTGAAATTTTTTTTTGAAATTAATTTTTTTACTAAAAATTGAACTATAATTTTTTAGTTGAAAATTTTATTTTTTCAGTTGAAAATTCAACTATTTCATTGAAAATTAATTGTCCT
>CAKNYM010049233.1:109094-125064 GCA_932195095.1 Andricus curvator | reverse complement strand
TTTTTTTTGAAAATTAATTTTTTGGACTGAATATTAAACTATCCCATTTTTAGTTGGGAATTTCTATTTTTTAGCTGAAAATTACACCACTTCACTTGAAAATTAATGTATTTTTTTTAAATTAATTTTTTTACTGAAAATTGAACTATAATTTTTTAGTTGAAAAATTTTGTTTTTCAGTTGAAAATTCAACTATTTCATTGAAAATTAATTGTCCTAAATGAAAATTCAACTATTTTACTTGAAAATTCATGTATTTTGTTAAAAATTCGTCTTTTTTGGTAAAAAATTAATCTTCTTGTTTAGAAATTTATCTTTTTTGGCTGAAAATTTAACTAATTTGTTGAAAATTCGTTTTTTTTTTTTTTTTTTGAAAATTAATTTTTTGGACTGAATATTTAACTATCCCATATTTAGTTGGAAATTTATATTTTTTAGTTGAAAATTACACCAGTTCACTTAAAAATTAATGTATTTTGTTGACATTTTTTTTTTTAAAATTAATTTGCTAAAAATTGAACTATAAATTTTTAGTTGAAAAGTCATTTTTTTTCAGTTGAAAATTTAACTATTTTGATGAAAATTAATTGTCTTAAATGAAAATTTAACTATTTTGCTTGAAAATTCATGTATTTTGTTAAAAATTCGTCTTTTTTGGTAAAATATTAATCTTCTTGTCTGGAAATTTATCTTTTTTGGCTGGAAATTTAACGAATTTGTTGAAAATTCGTTTTTTGGACTGAATATTAAACTATCTCATTTTTAGTTGGAAATTTATATTTTTTAGTTGAAAATTACACCACTTCACTTGAAAATTGATGTATTTTGTTGAAATTTTTTTGTTTGAAAATTAATTTTTTTACTGAAAATTGAACTATACATTTTTAGTTGAATTTTTTTTTGTTTATTTGAAAATTCAACTATTTTGTTGAAAATTAATTGTCGTAAATAAAAATGTAACTATTTTACTTGGAAATTCATGTACTTTCTTCAAAATTCGTCTTTTTTGGTAAATAATTAATCTTCTTGTTAGGAAATTGATCTTTTCTGGCTGAAAATTTAAAATTGGTTGAAAACACGTTTCTCAAAATTAAAATTTATCTTCTGTCTTTTATCACCACCTATTTTATTATCTTTGTATAGACAAAAGAATAATTGTTTAAACAAACATTGAAGAAAGCCTGCGCCTTCCTGGAAAAATCAAGACTATAATTACGTCCTCGATTATTTATCTAGTCAAAGAAGGTGCTTCAAGCCATCATTATCCGTTCTTTTCCTCTTTTCTGGAAAAGGCTCTACAATATGAGGGAGGGTTCACTCGAAGAAAAAAAAAGGGTAACTTTTACGGGTACTCTTAAGTGCAGACTACATACACGAATCGAGTGATTCGCAGGTAAACGGGTGCAGGTTCCAACTCCCATTACCTGCGAGGAGTACCACGTGTGCACCAACCCCTAAGAAAAATAGGGGCTTCTCCGAACGTGTGGGTAGGCGTGCACGGGCAAAAGTGCACTGCTGCACTATCGTGGGGGTCGAGAGCTTGGGGGCGATTATGAGCGAGTAAGTGCCGCCGTCCAGTTTTTACCCCCTCTTCTTGTTTCCGCGGCCACCCTCGATTTCGCCCCTACACCCTCTTGCCACGACTAAACCCCAACGGATCAATACGCTAAAACATTGCCACGTCGAGACGCCTTGTATAATACGAAAAGAAACGTCACTTTCATCTCGCATCTTCCGAAGAAAAGGGTTGTCCGGATTACCCCTGTGTACCAATTTAGACACTAGTGGTCGTGCGGACACCTGCCTCTGCCCTCGGCGGTAATTACTGATCCGTTTCTTATTTACGGACAATGCTGGACAGGTGTGACTGTTTTTGTCTGCTGCAGGGTAAAGGGCTGAGGATAAGCTACTTAGAATTATGGAAGGATCGGTTTCCGCAGGATTCGCGGATAATTAGTCCTCGCTGACGAGTTTAGGTGTTGGAGGATTTTTAATCCTTCAGTGTAGATCTAGCGAAAATGGGGATCAGTGGATTATCCTCAGTGGACAATTGGGCCCTTGCGAAAAATATTATTGGGATGAATTTCCAACCAAGGAGATTAATTTTCTACCAAAACGACCAATTTTCAAAGAAATATATGAATTTTTGAACAAATACTAAAATTTTCAACTCGAGAAGATAAATTTTTAACCAAAAATGGAACAGTTAAATTTTCATTTGAAAGAAATTAATTATTTGCTGATGTTTTTTATTTGATTTATTAATTATTATTGATAATTATTTTATTATAAAAAAGAAGGTATTTCGGTTTTCAGTGGTGTGCAAAACTACGAATCTTCCACACGATTAAAACCCAAAATACCTCCTTTTTATTTATAATAATTTTTTAACTGCTCAGATTTATGAATTTTACTGCTTCGGGAATTTTATTTTTCGGGATTTTTCAGTCGGGCGAAATCCTTATTTTTTCGGATATTTGAAAATTGGACAATTTGTTATCTTCGGGAATTTGAAAATTCAAAAATTCAATAATACTGAGAATATGAAATTTTTGGCATTCAGTGTTTACGGGTATCTGATAATTTATGAATTTGAAAATTCGAGTTTTAAAATTTTAATTTTAAGAATAATTTTCTACCAAAAAAGACCAATTTTCAACAAAATATATTAATTTTTTACCAAATACTTAAATTTTTAACTCGAGAAGATAAATTTTTAACCAAAAATGGAATAGTTAAATTTTCAGTAAAAAAAAATTAATTTTCAACCAAAAACTTGTACAACTAAAAAATATAAGTTTTCAACTAAAAATTGGATGGTTAAATTCTCAGTGGAAAAAATTAGTTTTCAACAAAAAAAAACAACAGATTTTCAACCAAAAAAATGAATTTTTAACCAAATAATTAAATCATTAACCATAAAGATAAATCTCCTATCAATAAGATCAATTTTCAAAACAAAGATAAAAATTTTTAATTAATTATCAACAAAATAATTGATTTTTTAGCTGCGAAAATCAACTAAAAATTGATAGTTCAATTTTCAGTAACAAAAAAGATAAATTTGCAAACAAGAAGAATAATTTTTTACCAAAAAAGACGAATTTTTAATAGAATACATGAATTTTCAAGTAAAATAGTTACATTTTTATTCAAGACAATTAATTTTCAACAAAATAGTTGAATTTTAAAATGAAAAAAAAAAATTTTTCAACTAAAAATGTATAGTTCAATTTTCAGTAAAAACATGCATTTAAAAAAAATCAACAAAGTACGTTAATTTTCAAATTATATGGTGTAATTTTCAACTAAAAAATATAAATTTTCAACTAAAAATGGGATAGTTTAACATTCAGTCCAAAAAATTAATTTTCAATAACAAAAAAGTGAATTTTCAACAAATCAGTTAAATTTTCAACCCAGCAGATACATTTTCAACTTAACACCTTAACAGGTTAATTTTCTACAAATAAAAAACAAACAAATTTTCCACAAAATATATGAATGTTCAACTAAAAAAATCCCATTTTCAACTAATTAGTTGAATTTCTAACTAAAAAAGATCAGTTTTCAACTGAAAATGAAATAGTTAAATTAACCGGTAAAAATGAGTTTTTAACAAACAAAAAAAATTTTTTAAACAAATAATTGAATCATTAACCATAAAGATCAATTTTCAACCGAGAAGATTAATTTTCTACCAGAAAGACAAACTTTCAACAAAATATATGAATTTGTAACCAAATACTTAAATTTTCAACATGAGAAGATAAATTTTTAACCAAAAATGGAACATTTAAATTTTCAGTTGAAAAAAATTATTTTCATCAAAAACATATTCAACTAAAAAATATAAGTTTTCAACTAAAAATGGAATGGTTAAATTCTCAGTTAAAAAAATTAGTTTCCAACCAAAAAAAAACAGATTTTCAACCGAAAAAATGAACCTGTAACCAAATAATTTAATCATTTACCATAAAGATAAATCTCCAATCAAGAAGATTAATTTTCTGCCAACAAATACAAATTTTCAATTAATTATCAACAAAATAGTTGATTTTTTAACTGCAAAAGAAAAACTTTCAGCTAAAAATGGATAGTTCAATTTTCAGTCAAAAAAATTAATTTTCAATTTTGAAAAACGAGTTCTCAACAAACTTGTATCTAATGAGCCAAAAAGTAAGGTTGTTTTGGAAGTTTATTTTTTTTAATATGAATCTTTTTCTTGCTTATTTTACAAAAATTATTCATGATAAAATGGATTTATTTTCAACCTTAATTTAAAAAATATAAATTTTCAACTAAAAATGGGATAGCTTAATATTCAGTCCAAAAAATGAATTTTCAAGAAATCAGTTAAACTTTCAACCAAGCAGATACATTTTCTACAAAGAAAAAACAAACAAAATTTCCACAAAACATATGAATATTCAACTAAAAAAACGCATTTTCAACTAATTAGTTAAATTTCTAACTAAAAAAGATCAGTTTTCAACCAAAAATAAAATAGTTAAATTTCCACTTAAATAAATTAATTTTCAACCAAAAGCTTGTTCAATGGAATGGAATGGTTTAATTCCCAGTTTAAAAAATAAGTTTTCAACCAAAAAAAAAAACAGTTTTTCAACAAAAAAAAAAAGAATTTTTAACCAAATAATTGAATCATTACCATAAAGATAAATGTCCAATCAAGAAGATTAATTTTCTGCCAACAAATACAAATTTTTCATTAATTATTAACAAAATAGTTAAATTTTTAACTGCAAAAGATAAATTTTTAACTAAAAATGGATAGTTCAATTTTCAGTCAAAGAAATTAATTTTCAATTTTGAAAAACGAGTTTTCAACAAACTAGTTTAATTTTCAGCCAAAAAGATAAATTTGCAAACAAGAAGATTAATTGTTTACCAGAAAAGACAAATTTTCAACAAAATAGTTGAATTTTCAACTAAAAAAAAAAATTTCAACTAAAAATGTATATATAGTTCAATTTTCAGTAAAAAAATTAATTAAAAGAAAAAAACAATTTCAACAAAATACATTAATTTTTAAGTGAACTGGTGTAATTTTCAACTGAAAAATATAACTTTTCAACTAAAAATAGGATAGTTTAATATTCAGTCCACAAAATTAATTTTCAACACAAAAAAAAAAACAAATTTGCAACAAATTAGTTAAATTTCAACCAAGCAGATACATTTTTAACTTAACACCGTAACAGGTTAATTTTCTACAGAGAAAAAACAAACAAATTTTCCACAAAATATATGAATATTAAACTAAAAAAACGCATTTGCAACTAATTAGTTGAATTTCTAACTAAAAAATATCAGGTTTCAACTGAAAATTAAATAGTTAAATTCACAGGTAAAAATGAGTTTTCAACCAAACAATCAATTTTTAAACAAATAATTGAATCATTAACCATAAAGATCAATTTTCAACCAAAAAGATTAATTTTCTACTAAAAAATATGTCTTTTCAACAAAAGACACGAATTGCAGCCGAATACTTAAATTTCAAACTAAACAAGATCCACTTTCAACCAAAAATTAAATAGTTAAATTTTCCATTTGGAAACACTAATTTTCAAACAAAACAGAGAAAACGCATTTTCAACAAAAAAGTTCAATCTTCGACCTAAAACATGAAATTTTCACCAAAAGGATTAATTTTTGAAAAAGAAAGATCGATATTTAAACAAAATACATCAATTTTAACCAAATAGTTGAATTTTCAAAAAAAAAAAAAAAAAAAATGAATTTTCACCGAAAATGGAAAAGTTAAACTTTCAGTTACAAAAATTAATTTTAGATAAAGAAAAAGATTTGTTAACAAAACAGTTCAATTTTCAACCAATGAAATGAATTTTTAATTAAGCAGTTCAATTTTCAATCAACGAAATGAATTTTTAACTAAATATTTGAATTTTCAACCATCGAAAATAATTTTCAACTAAATAGTTGAATTTCTACAAAAAAGATGAATTTTCAACTAAAAATGGAATAGTTCCACTTTCAGACGAAGAAATTAATTTTCAGCCAAACAGTTGAATTTTCAACTAGAAAAGAGAAATTATCATCAAAAAAAAAGTACGAACTTTTCACAAGATATATGAATATTCAACTAAAAAAGATCAAATTCCAACAACGAATGAGATAGTTAAGTTTTCAGTTGAAAATATTTATTTTCAAACAAACAGTTAAATATTTAACCTCGGAAAAAAATTTCAACCAAAAAGATAAATTTTAAGCCAAGAAGGTTAATTATCCACCAAAACAGTAGAATTTTTGACCAAAAATAATTCTGTAACGAATTTTCAATAATTTTTTCGTAGTATAGAAAAATCATTATAGGAAAATTAGTACAGAAACAAAATTTAAAATGTTAAAGAAAGAATATTTAGAAAATCAAAGAATTACAAATGTGTTGAGGTATTTTAGAAGATTCCAAAGAATTTCAAGAGATTTCAAAATTTTCTAAGAAATTTCAAAGAATCAATCATCAAATTATTGAATTTCCGACAATAGTAAATGTCCGAATTTTCAAATTCCCGAAAATAGTAGAAAGTCAAATTTTCAAATTCCCGAAAATAGTAAATTGCCGAAATTTCAAATTCCTGAAAATAGTAAATTGCCGAAATTCCAAATTCCCGAAAATAGTAAATTGTCGAATTTTTAAATTTCCACCAAAAAATTAATAGTTCTTTTTCCATTTTATAATCATTTTTTATTTTACATGAAGTATTTATTCTCAATTGTACTATCAAATCTTAGGGACGACTGACAAATTCCGAAAAATAAAATTCCGGACACTGGAAAATTCCCTTAAAAGAAAATATTCGAAATAGAAAATTTCCAAAATTATAAAATTGTCCGCAATTAACAATTCCCGAATTATAAAATTCCCAAATCTAAACAATTAAAAGTTGTTTCAATGGCAAATAAATAATACAGGAATAAATAAAATATGATACTTTTATTTGCTGATAATATTTTTTATTTGATTTATTAATCATTATTGATAATTATTTTATTATTTTATTATAAAAAGGAGCTTTTTCAGGTTTCAATCGTGTGCAAAACTACAAAACTTGTACACGATTAAAACTCGAAATACCTCCTTTTTATTTATAATAATTATTTATAATAATTTCTTAATTACTCAGATTTATGAATTTTACTGCGTCGGGAATTTTATTTTTCCGGAATTTGAAAATTAGAATATTCAATAATATTGGGAATATGAAATTTTGGACATTCAGTGTTTACGGGTATCTGATCATTTCTGAATTTGAAAATTCGAGTTTTAAAATTTTGGCTATTCAAATTTTCCGTAGTTTTATTTTTTTCCAAGAATTAACAAATTTTCAAAGAATTTTGTGGCATATCTAGCGATTCCAAAGATTTTAAAGTATTTGAAGGGATTTTAAACATTTCCACTCATTTCAACAGATTTTCACGATTTTTAAAGATATCAAGGAATTTTAAGGTATCTCAACTAATATCTCAAAAAAAATTTTAGGAAATTCAAAATTTTATGTTATTTCAAAAGATTGCAAATAACTTTAAGAGGATGACAAAATTTCAAAAGATGTCAAAGAATTTTGTAGAATTTGCAAAGATTTTCAGGAATTTCAAACAATTTCACAAAATTAAAGAAATTTTACAGGACCTCCCAGTATTTCGACAATTTCCGGAGATTTCACAAATTTGAAGGGATTTCAACGGATTTCTAAAGAACGTTAGGAAATAAATTTATTTCATTTCCAAGAGAATGAAAATTATTTCATTAAACTAAAATCATTCTACTACACCGATTTTCCTATACTCTTTTTTCGCGAGGGGTATTGATGAGCATCTGGAAGAATTTTCGAAATTCCTATTCTTGCAGTAGGTTGTTTGCATTTTTTGAAAATTTGGGTCTTTAGTCGCAAGCCTTAATTATACGATAAATAAATAATTTCCCCAGATTTCGATATCAAGGAAAGAAGAAAGGAATGTTGGGAGGTATTTATAGGGCATAAAAAGCCAAGTCCGTCGTCCCTGTCCTACGACAATTCAAGTTAGGCTCTGGTTCACAAGACCTCCCTAGACCCCCCCCTATGTTTACCGAGTTCTGGAACAATCGATATATCGATTGTCGAGACGACCGACCGGCTGGTCGACGACCACAAGAGGTGGTGTGTCTACCGGTAGTCACTTGTTGCCTACCACCCCCGGGGGTTGGGGTTGGCCTTGTCCCTCTGTGTTATTTGGGAAACGCTTGTCCAACCACCGGATTCATAGGCAGTATAGGCACCCGTAAAGTTAGCCTTGTCAGGGGATTTCTATTCTCTTTACTTTCCTCTAAAGCGAATCCACATCACGTGACTTTCTCTGCAGGGGAAAGTCTTGTTTTTAGGCTTGTTCTTTTCACACCTTCATTTAAACCCCATTCTAGTCTTGTTTATTTATAATGTTGCATTCCTTACCTCCTCTAACTTTTTCTACCTCCTTCATCCATTCTTTTCCAAGTCCCTTCTCCACTAAAACTTTATATAAGTATATAAGTCTGGCCATCCTTTCTCCTCCTTTCTTCTCTTGCAACCATATCATACATGCTCCCATGTCTCCTGACCATTCACATACTCTGAATTTTCTCTTCTCATCCTTCTCCCAATACTATCTCTTTTAACACCATCTTGCCAGATGTTTTGGCAATCCTGTTTTTTTCATCTCATATCATTTATTGTATCCTTCCTCTATTCTCCATCTACCTATAACCGGCTTTCCCTATCTCTTTTTTCCAATTCCTCATAGTCATTCCCTCCTCCTATTCCTCGATCTCTAAAAAACACTCTTCTCTTCTACTCTTTCTGGCTAAACCTCCTCAACTATATTTTTCCAAACATTCCCTCTTTCTCTGCTTTCCTTATTTTCTTTTCCACTCCTAAAAATTCCATAAAATATTTTTTCCATTTTAACACTCCTCCTAATTAACTCTTCTCCTTTTTTTCTTGTCTCTATTTACTACTTTCCATACTTCCTCCGTTGCATTTTCTGCCTTCTCCTCAAACCTTTTGTTTCCTTCCTCCTTTTTTCGAACACATTTTTTTGTCTTAGAGGAAGACCGTCAGTTTCTGAATTTGAAACTTTTTGTTCCGTGTCATTTCCAACACTCACTTTAGTATCACGAACACTTCTTAGTTCCTTTTGAATTAACCATTTTTAAAAGCATCCCACGTTTGTTATCTTATATCAAATAAAAATAAAGGAAGAAACTATACTTTCTGTAGACTTTGACTCAGAATAAACACTCATGAAGAATGCCTCAAGTTCTCATGATGAGACTAATCAGCTTGAAAGGTGTTTTCTTTTTCTTATTTTTCTAAAAGCCGTATTATCAGGGTTAAGGTCCTGATAAGAGAAGAACGATCTCTGCGATGCATTTCCAGCAGGGAGATATTTTTTAAAACAATACTTCATCCGAGAATGAATATTAAAATATTTCAATTTTAAACATATTATTCAAAATATTTTTAAAATCGAATTTTTTTACTGCAAATTAGCACAGCAGAGCTCACTCAAAAATGATTATATAAATTCAATCAGTTTAAAAAGTGTATCCACAAGTTGTTGTGAAAATTTTACAGTTTTTAAGTGGAATATCATTTTTTTCCCCCAGATTAGAAATTATGAACTGTTTTATTTTCTGAAGATAACAAAATGTTACGGAAATGAAAGGATATAATTTGAAAATTAATCTATTTACTAAATTACTATCTTTATAGGAACGTTATGCTAGTTAAATTTTTAAACAAAGAAACGAATTATTATCCAAAAAGATGAAGTTTCAACTAATAATAAAACTTTTATACTAAAAGGACAAATTTTTAACAAAAAAATTGAATTTTCACCTGAAACAGATAAATTTGCAACCAAACAAATTTCTATCAAAAAAGATAAATTTTCGAGAATAAATTAAATATTGAAATTTTTAATTAAAAAAATTAATTTTCAATTTTAAAAAACTAATTTTCAACCAAAGAAATTCAATTTAAACAAAAATGTGAATTATTCACCAAGAACATTATTATTTTACCACCAAAAAATATAACTTTTTAACCAAAAATAGAATAGTGAAATTTTCAGTTGGAAAATGAAAATTTTCAATAAAAAAAAACGAAATTAACAACCAAATAGATAAATTTTACAGAAAAAAATTAATTTTTAACCAAAAAGATGAAGCTTCAACTAATGATGTTATTTTTCTAGCAAAAAGACAAATTTTCAACAAAATAGAATTTTTAACGAAAAAGATGAACTTTCGACAAAAAATGATATATTAAAATTTTGAGTAGAAAAAAAAGATAAATTACTAACAAAAAATTGAATAAACACATTTTCAGTTGAAAAAAAATCATTTTAAACAAGAAAAAACTAATTTTCAAAAAAAATAGTTATATTTTTTTAAAAAGTGAGAATATTTTAACTGAAATAATGAATCTACAACTAGAGTAGTTGAATTTCAAATCGAAAAGATGAATTTTCTACTAAAAAGATTAATTTCTGTCAAAAAAACGAATTTTCAACTAAAAAAGATAATTTTTTAACCAGAAATTGAATAGTTCAATTTTTAGTTTGAAAAAATTAATATTCAACCAAAGAAATGAATTTTTAACTAAAATGATGAAATATTCAACTAAAATACTTATATTTTCAGCTGAAAAAAAATTAATAAAAAAAGAAAGTTTTCAACAAAATATTCAAAGTTTAAACTTGAATAGTTGAATTTTCGGCCAAAGAAAACACAAATTTTTAACAAAAGAGCTCATTTTTCAACCAGAGATGAATTTTTTAATTAAAATAATGAATCTTTAAACCAAAAAAATTATTTTTATCAAAAGAGTTTAACTTTCGAGGAAGTGCTTAATTTTTAATTCCAAAAAAGATGAATTCTGAACGGAGAATGTAGTATTTGATAGTATTTCAGCCAAAAAAGATTTTAATTTGTAATCAAATGCAGTTGAATTCAACCAAAAAAGATGAATTTTCAACTAATGGTGTTACTTTTATAGCAAAACGACAAATTTTTAACCAAAAATATTATCAAAAAAGATGAACTTTCGACAAAAAATGATATATTAAATTTTTTAGTTAAAAAAAACAGATAAATTGTTAACAAAAAATTGAATAAACACATTTTCAGTTGAAAAAAATCATTTTGAACAACAAAAAACTAATTTTCAAAAAAATAGTTATATTTTTAAACAAAGTGAGACTCTTTTAACTAAAATAATGAATCCACACTTAGAGTAGTTGAATTTTAAATCAAAAAGATGATTTTTCTACTAAAAAAATTAATTTCTGTCAAAAAAACGAATTTTCAACTAAAAAAGATAATTTTTTAACCAGAAATCGAATAGTTCAATTTTTAGTTTGAAAAAATTAATATTCAACCAGAGAAATGAATTTTTAACTAAAATGATGAAATATTCAACTGAAATGAATGCCAACATGAAATGCCAACAGCCATACCACGCTGAAAAAACCAGTTCTCGTCAGATCACTGAAGTTAAGCAGCGTTGGGCGCGGTTAGTACTTGGATGGGTGACCATTGGAGAAAACTGAGTGCTGTTGGCACATCGTGGGTGTGGTGAGCTCACACTTGTAGTTATTTACTACAAGTTATCCACCTAGAAACACTACCCGAATCGGGTAGTGTCACGCCTACCCCGAAAGGGAAATGGCTTAATGGTATACATACAAATACTTATATTTCCAGCTGAAAAAAAAATTAATTTCTAACAAAAAAAAGTTTTCAACAAAATATTCAAAGTTTAAACTTGAATAGTTAAAATTTCGGCCAAAGAAAACACAAATTTTTAACAAAACAGCTCATTTTTCAACCAGAGATGAATTTTTCAAATAAAATAATGAATCTTCAAACCAAAAAAATTATTTTTATCAAAAGAGTTTAACTTTCGAGGAAGTGATTAAATTTTAATTCCAAAAAAGATGAATTCTGAATGGAAAATGTAGTATTTGATAGTATTTCAGCCAAAAAAGATTTTAATCTTTAATCAAATGCACTTGAATTCAATTAAAAAAGATGAATTTTCAATGTGTGTTGAATGCTCAATTCAGAAAGACTTTTTCTTCATGAAAAAGAAAAAATCGCAAACAAACTGTGGAATTTTCATGCAAAAAGATGATTTTTTAACGAAAAAGGTTAATTTTCTACAAAAAAAAATGTTCACCAGACACTGGAATTTTCAACAAAAAACTATCAGTTTTCAACTAAAAATAAAATTTTTAAATATTCACAAACAAAAAAAAACGAAATTATAAGAAAATAGTTCAATAAAGTAAAATAAAGCTACTTTTAGAAATAAAGAATCATTATTATTCAATTTTATGTTGCAATTGAAAAAAATTGAGCACTTTCTCGAAAAAATTTCCTGACTAGTATTAAAAATCACTGCTGACTTTGAAAAGTGATTATTCGTTCAAAAAAGAAGCGAAAAGCTTTTTAAAAAACCGTTGGAAAGCTTATTAAATCCGCATGGAATGACCTCTAATATAGATATTTTTGAACTTTTGAAAATAATATACCACGTGCTCAAAAAGTCAAAAATATATCTATTAGATGTCAATCGACGCGGCATTTAATAAGCTTTCTAGAGATTTTTAAAAAAAGTTTCTCACTCCTATTTTGAACGAGTAATCATTTTTCAAAGTCAGAACCGACGATTTCGAATGGATTCCAAATTAATTATACTCTTTTAGGTTCTCGAGATTTCGAAGTCCAGAATTTTTTATTTTCGACCCACCCTACTAATCAGCTTGAAAGGTAGTTTTCTTTCTCTTATTTTTCTAAAGACCTGGCGAGTATTATCAGGGTTAAGGTCCTGATAAGAGAAGATCCGTTTCTACGATTCATTTCCTCATTTCCTTATCTTGGAAAGCATGAGAGTTGTTCACATGCGCCAGTAAATTCTAAATCATCTTTATCCGCTCGCGAAATCGTTTGACCTCCAGGTGAACAACTGAACAGTGAACAGTGAACAGTGAACACTGAACAGTCCACGTCTGTTCAGACCCTCTGAATCGAATGCTTGACGAATTTGGAAGAATCAAAGGTGAATCGTTTCCACGTGAGGAGATTATCGTTATCAGAGTTCGGAAAGGACGTATTGTAAATAGATAAGAAGGTTTTTGGCCGGGGGCGATCGAAGCAGAGCAAAGGTATGGCGGGACTGACGCCAGGCCGCGTCTCTGTTCAAATACAGGCGTCGAACGAGTCTCTCTTTATCTTGTATTTAGGATAGGAAGACCATAACCTTGTTGCACTAAAGTGATAATCATGGGTCCCTTATGATAGAGGCCGAAGAGAAGAGCCTCTAAGAGTATCTAATTCTTATATATGGTTCCCGGAAAGGTGGTACAACACGTATGTTTACCCAAGCTGTTATGTCGGCTCTTTGTTCCGGGCGACGCGAAGAATCTTCCTGGAATCTAGAATGTGGACTTTCAATAACTTTCCCGTTTGAGGCTTTCGTAATTACTTGGAAACACTTTCGGCACTAATTAGGACCACTATTATTTGCTACGAATACGATTTTTTTTTTTTTTTTTTTTTTTTTGGGGCCAAGGCACCTTTTCCTTCCCATAGCAATTATTATCAAACGGCTTCGTTACAAAGAAGTGGTATAGGTATTTAAAAGCTCAAGATGGAAACAATGTCCTAAAAGTATTTAAGGATGTGTTAAAAATTTTGGGATAAAAAAAATTGGCTGCATAAACTTTAATTGCCGTGCGTAAATTACGTAAAGTATTGCGGGGGGGGGGGTCACGGATTTTCTCTATGCTGTCTTACATGGGAGGGGGGTGCATGATCAAAACCATTTCTAACATAAAATTTTTTTTTTTTTAAGTCAATTTTTTGGGGTTTTCAACTGTTTGGTTGCAAATTTAAAAATCTTGTTGAAGATTCTTCTTTTGGGTTTAAAAACTCATTTAGTTTTGTAGGAATTTAACCTTTTTTGGTTAAAAATTCAACTATCTGGTGAATAATGAATCTGTTTACTCTTTCGGTTTCAATGGACTTTTTGGTTGAAAATTCACATTTTCATTTTAAAAATTCAACTCATTTGTAGAAAATTCAACTATTCGGTCGAAAATTGAACTACGTTGACAATTCACTTTTTTAGATGAACAATCATCATTCAAGTTAAAAATTAATTTCTTTGGTTCAAAATTGAACTATTTTGTTGAAATTTTCTTTTTAAAATGTCAACTACTACATTTTTTTCTAAAAGTCATCTTTTTAAGTTGAAAATTCAACTGTTTGGTGGAAAATTAACTTTTTCGTTGAAAATTAATATTTTTCGGTTGAAAATTCTACTGTTGTGTAGAAAATTCTTTTTTTATTGAAAATTAATTTTTTTAAACTAAAATTTAATTATTCTATTTTTGGTTAAAAATTGATCTTTATAAGTTCAAAATTTCAACTAGTTGGTTGAAAATTAATCATTTTGAATGGGGAAATTTAATCTTTTTTGGTTACAAATGCAACTTTCTGGTTAAAAATTTGTTTTTCATTCGGAAAATTATATAATCATAACTGGAAAATTAACTATTCCATTTACGGTTAAAGAAATTAACTTTTTCTAGTTGAAAATTCAACTCTTTGGTTGAAAATTTATCATTTTTAGTTGAAAATTCAACTGTTTGGTTAAAAATTGATGTATTCTTCTTTTTTTTAGCAGAAAATTAACTATTTTGTTAAAAAAAGAGTTCTTTTTCTTGAAAATTAATTTTTTTAATTGAAAATGTAACTATTTCATTTTTGGTTGAAAATTTATATTTTTAATTGAAAATTGATCTTTTCTAGATGAAAATCTAATTATCATTGGTGAAAAATTCGTCTTTTTTGGTAGAAAATTAATCTACTTCTTTGAAAATTCATCGTTTTGATTAAAAATGCAACTAATTGTTTGAAAGTTGAACTACTTTGTCAAAAATTCATTTTTGAGGTTCAGATTCATCATTTTAGTTGGTAACTCATCTCTATGGTTAAAAATTTAACTTGTTTGTTGAGAATTCTTTGCTTTTTTGTTCAAACATTATTTTTTTTACTGACAATTTAACTATTCTATTTTTAATTGAAAATTGATATTTTTTAGTTAAGAATTTAAATATTTAATTGAAATGTGTCGTATTTTGTTGAAAATTCATCTTTATTCGTGGAAAATACATCTTGGTTGAAAATTCGTATTTTTTGTTTGAATTTAATTTTTTAATTTACAATAAAAAATGTTTGGTTGAAATATAAACTGTTTTTTATTTAAAATTAAAATCTCTTTTAGTTGAAATATCAGCTATTATATTTTCCGTCGAGAATTCATCTTTTTTTTTTTAAATTCATCTTTTTCGACAGAAAATTATTCTCCTTAGCGCAAAATTAATTTTTTTTTTACAAGTCAACTACTTATTGAAAGTTCAACTGATTGGTTAAAAATCTATTTTTTTCGTTTAAGATTCATCATTTCAGTTGAAAATTCATCTGTTTGATTGGAAATTAGATCTTTTTTTAATGAAATGTTTTTACTTGGTTGAGGCTTAATATTTTTTTTTTTAGTTGAAAATCCAAATTTTTTGTACAAAATTCTTGTATTTTGTTGAAATTTGACTTTTCGAAGAAAATTAATCTTTTTTGTTGGAAGGTCATCTTTTTTTGGTTAAATATTCAACTAATTTCTTGGAAGTTGAACTACTTTGTTAAAACATCATTTTTTGTTTGAAGATTTATCGTTTTTTTAAACTTTGTTGTTGAAAATTCATTTTTGAACTGAAAATTTGACCGTTCCATTTTTGGTTGAAAATTGATATTATTGAATGAAAATTCAACTTATGAGTTGAAATTTTACGTATTTTGCTGAAAATTCGTCTTTATTCATAGAAAATACATCTTGGTTGAAAATTC
>CAKNYM010049233.1:54843-91445 GCA_932195095.1 Andricus curvator | reverse complement strand
TCATTTTTTTTAAATTAGCGCATTGGGCCGTTTCGACGTTCACAATTCAACAAAAATCTCTTTCTGCCTAAATGCATTATTCATAAAAGTGAAAAAGTGGTCCGTTCGATTTTCGACACATGGCCACACATGGCAACTAAATTCGCGACTGTAGGTAAAAGGAAGACATCACTTTCTCAATTTTTGCAAAATTTGCAAAATTAAAGAAAAATTTCTTCTAAAAAGTGGATACTGAAATAATCAAGGTCTTGAAATAACATTCCAGGTCATTTCCAGGTTTTTCAAGGTTTCCAGGTCAAATCGCCAGTCTGAATGATACTATTGTTTACCCACTGTTGTCTATTTTTAGAGTGGAGAATTAACCGATGCGATGAGCGCAGGCCGCAGAGAAGTTGAGAAGCAAGTTGAACTTTCAATTTGAAAGGTGGAAGACACGAGAGTAAACGATAAGAAGGTGGAGATGTTTCTTGGAATTATGACGAATATATATGCTGCGTTGGTTCCGCGGGGGGTATCCGCTCCATCCCACGTCTCTCTGTAATTAATTACACCTCGAGTCGAAGCCAAGCTCGTCGATCTTTATCTCGCTCGTCTCTCGACTTCGCCTCGTTG
This sequence comes from Andricus curvator, assembly GCA_932195095.1. Classification (NCBI taxonomy): domain Eukaryota; kingdom Metazoa; phylum Arthropoda; class Insecta; order Hymenoptera; family Cynipidae; genus Andricus; species Andricus curvator. The sequence goes on along the minus strand of CAKNYM010049233.1, from coordinate 90,833 downwards.
TTCGCCTGGTTCTTTGCTTCGTATCGATTGACCGAGCTTCTTTCTATTCGTACGCGTTCCTTATATTGACAGCGCTCGCGTTTACACATGTCAGACTTTTTTTCTCCTCACACTAAATATTAATAGATAGGCGGGGAGCGGTCTGGACCAGGAAACCTACCTTACCGACTTCGGAAACACTCTTTATTATATAAACTTAGCATGGACACGAACCACTTAAGCTGCAGAATGTTCTCCAAGTCGGTCAGGTAGCTTCCGTGGTCCAGAACGCTGCACAGTGGGAAAAAATGACTTTTTTAGTTCAAAATAACGTACAGCCCACAAATATCGACCGATTTGGACAACAAAAATTTGAAAAAAAAGCTGATAAGATTTCTAAGAGATTCGTTGAGACTGATTTTTGAATTAGGCTTTCAATTTTTTTTATAAATAAACAAATACTACGGAAAAATGGCAATTTTTTCTTTTTGACGTTCCCGATGCTCGTCAATAACAGGAAAATGGTTGAAATCGTCTAATTTTCATAGAGTAACATTAGATAAAGATGTTGCAATATTATTTAATGAACAGAAAAATTGTTATAAACAAATTATTGGTTGAAAGAATGTTTTCTACCATTTTCAATAATTTTACATTTTTTTAAGTTATATTGAAAGAACTTTGGATGAAAATTAATTTTTTTTTCGTTGAAGATTCATCGTTTTAATTAAAAATTCATAACTTTGGTTAAACATTCATTTTTTGACCACAAACTTAATTACTCAATTTTTGATTGAAAAATTATCTTTTTTAGTTGAAAATTCGTAGTTTTGTTGTGGTTGGAAGTTAGCTTGCTTTGTTAAAAGTAATTTTTTAGACTGTACATTTAACTTATTCCTATTGACAATTCCATAGTTGTAGTTGAAAATTCATCTGTTTGATTGAACATTAGTTTTCTTAACTTAAAATTTAATTCTTAAGGTTTTGGTTGACAATTTATTTTTTGTAGTAAAAAATAATTTTTTTGTTTGAAAATTCAACTATTTCAGATAAAGATTCGTTGTTTTAGTTGAAAACTCTGATGTTTGGTTTAAAATTGATTTTTTTAGTTCAAAATTCAACTATTTGGTTGAAAATTTGTCTTCTTCAATTAAAAATTCAACTATTTCGTTGCAAATTAAAGTATTTGGTTGAAAAATCGTAATTTTTGGTAGAAAATTAATCTTTTTATTTGAAAATCAATCTTCTTGTTTGAAAAGTCATCTTTTTGGTTGAAAATTCAAGTATTCCAGGTCTTGTTCCAGTTAAATATTCATCATTTTATTTGAAATTTTTTTTTCAAATTTAACTATTCCAGTTAAAGATTCATTATTTTATTTGAAAATTCATAATTTTAAAGTTTAACTATTCCATTTTTTGTGAAAAATTGGGGCATGTTGAATGTGAATGTTACTTTTAGTTGACCGGGAAAATTAAAAAACTTGACCGGAAAAAACCGGGAAATGACCGGGAATTTGAAATAGTTCGCCGAATCGCCACTCAGTGGGAAAAAAATGACTTTTTTTGTCATTTTTTTAGATTAAGAACTTTATGATAATTTTAGCAAAATTCACAATTTATTGATTGAGTTAATGATTTTTTAAACAAATTTTATAAACAAATGCATTATTCGGGCATTTATCGGCAGAAAAATTCGTTTTTTTCAACGCCAGTCCTTTCAGTTGGGAACTTTATGACATTTTCAGTAACATTCATAATAAGTTGATGAATTTTATAATTTTTTCAAACAAATTCAATAAACAAATGCACTAATCAGGTATTTTATCATTTTCATTTCATCAATAACAATTTTCCTGATATTGACGAGCACCGGGAACCTCAAATAGAAAAAATGGCAATTTTTTGGTAATATTGGTTTATTTATGAAAAAGATGAAAGCCTAATTTGAAAATCAGGCTGGACGACTGTCTTAGAAATCTCACCAGCTTTTTTTTCAAATTTTTTTATCCAAATCGGTCGATATTTGTGGGCTGTACGTTATTTTGAACCAAAAAAGTCATTTTTTTCCCACCGTGCTCCCTACTATTATGAATCACCAATTACAAAATTAAAAAAGTAACATTTTGCTTAAAGAAGGAAAAAAAACAGAAACTCCTGTATTACACAAACGAACATTGTTTTATACTTTTTTGTATACAAAGCTCTTTAGAGTATCAAAGAAAAAGTACCAAAAAAAATCGAATTGAGCAATTTTTAGAAGTTTTATTTTTAAATTGTTTTAAAAAACAATTCAAAAATCATTTAAAAAATAGGCATGAAGGATGGAAACTCTTTTCACTTTTTTCCTCATTTTTAAAAGAATTTATTTTTTTGCAAAGACTACTATTATATTTTTGGTTCAGAATTCATCTCGTTTGATTGAAAATTCTACTATTACGTTGATAATTTAATTCTTTTGTTAAAAATTCCTCTTTTTGAATAGAAAATTCAAATACTTTGGCAGGAATTCAGTTTTTCTTTCAGAATTAATCTTTTCTGGTTGAAAATTCCATTACTTGGTTGAAAGTTAAACTACTTTCTTAAAAATTCATTTTTTTCATGAATATTCTTCTTTTTAGTAGAAAATTTATGTATTTGTTCAAAGATTCAACTATTTTGTTATAAATTCGTTTTTTTTTCGTTGAGAATTAATTTATTCAACTGAAAATTTAACTATCGCATTTTTGGTTGAAAATTGATATTTTTAACTGAAAATTGATCTTCTCTAGTTGAAATTCAACTATTTGGTTCAAGATTCTGGTATTTTATTAAAAATTCATTTTCTTTGGCATAAAATTGAACTTCTTGGTTCAAAAATTCATCATTTTTGGTCAACTATCTTGTTCACCTCTTTTGGTTAAGGATTCAACTGATTTGTTGAAAATTCATCAATTTAGTGAAAAATTCAACTATTTGGATGAAAATTCAACTATTGGGATGAAAATTCGACTATTCGGATGAAAATTAACTTTTTTGTTAAAAATTCATATTTTGGGGTTGAGAATTCAACTGTTTTGTAGAAAATGAGTTTTTTTGGTTTCAAAATTCATCTCTTTTGGTAAAAAAATGGGACGGTTTTGTTGAAAATTCTTGTATTTTGTTAAAATTTCATCTTTTTGGTAGATACTTAATCGTTTCGGTTGAAAATTCAACTGTTGTGTAGAAAATTCGTGTTTTTGGCTTCAAAATTTAACCCGTTGTTTAAAAATTAATTTTTTATCAGGTTTAAATGTCAACAGTTTTCTGAAATTTTGTCTTTGGTAGAAACTTAATCTTCTTGGTTAAAAACTCATCTTTTTAATTTGAAAATTCAACAATTTGGTTTAAACTTCAAATATTTTGTTGAAATTTTAATAATTATGCAAGAAATTATTTTTTTTTGTTAAAAATTCAACTGTCTTTTAGAAAATTTGGCTTTTTAACTTGAAAATTCAACTTTTTGGTTAAAAGTTTAACTGTTTTATTGAAAATTTGTCTCTTTTGCTTAAAAGTTTAACTATTTGGTTGTAAATGAAACTGTCCGGTTGAAAATTACTATTTTGTTGTTAAAAATTCAACTATTTGGTTGAAAATTCATCTTACTTCATTAAAAATTAACTTTCCTATTGAAAATTCATCTTTTCGGATTCAAAAGTCAACTGCTTTTTCAAATATTTAACTTTTCATTTTTGGTTCAAACTTCAACTATTTTGTTGGAATATGAATTGTTCTGTAAAAAATCTAATCTTTTGTTAAAAATGTAACTATTTTGTTGAAAATTTAATTATTTTGTTGAAAATTCAACTTTATTGGTGAAGTCATCTTTTTTTGGTCGCAAATTCTCTTTTGTTAAAAATTCCACTATCTTTTAAAAAATTCGTCCTTTTGACTTGATGATTGAACTGTCTTTTTTTATGCAACAATTGTTTGAAGTTTAATCTTTTTTGTTTTAAAATTCAAACATTTGGTTAAAAATTCAACTATTTTGTTGAAAATTCGTCTCTTTTGCTTGAAAGTTCAACTATTTGGTTGTAAATGCAACTGTTGTGTTGTTCTTGAATATTCAACAATTTAGTTGAAAATTCATCATTCTTGATTGAAAGTCAGCTTTCTGTTTGAAAATATAATGAAAATGTATAGCTTAAATTAATTTAATGAAAATTAAGCCGAACGGTGCAACTTATAAAAATCTTCTATTTTTCTTTACAGAAAAAAAAAATTTTAATGCAATAACTCTTCAAAAAAATGTTTTTCAGCAAAAAATCTGAAACATATTTTTCTTCTTATATATATAACAAATTATGTGAGTTGAAAAAAATTAGTGAGATGAATCTTTCTTACTAAAAAAAAAAAGATTTTTTAGAGATTTTTTAGAGATGCAGTGGGAATTCTAGATCAAGATTTCTACCTTGCCGACTTCGAGATCATTTTACGGCACAAGTGGTTCATGTCCCCACTAAGTTTCGGTAACATTCTAATAGAAACATTCTAGAAGATTCTAGAAGTTTCAATAACATTCTATAAACATTCTAGAAAATTCTGGAAGTTCTGGTAACATTCTAGAAACATTCTAAAACATTCTAGAAGTTTCTATAACATTCTAGAAACATTCTAGAACATTCTAGAAGTTCCGATAACATTCCAGAAGTTTCGATAACATTCTAGAAGTTTCGATAACATTCTAGAAACATTCTAGAACGTTCTAGAAGTTTCGATAACATTCTAGAAACATTCTAGAAGTTTCGATAACATTCTAGAAGCATTCTAGAAGTTTGGATAACATTCTAGAAACATTCTAGAAACATTCTAGAACATTCTAGAAGTTTCGATAACATACTAGAAGTTTCGATAACATTCTAGAAACATTCCAGAAGTTTTGATAACATTCTAGAAACATTCTAGAAGATTCTGGAAGTTTCGAGAACATTCTAGGAACTTAGCACCGAAATGAACCACTTGAGCTGTAGAATGGTCTCGAGGTTGGTGAGGTAGAAATCTTGATCTAGAATTCACCCTGCCCATCTGCTTTTATCTTTTGTGAGTCAGACATGGAGTTCTCCATTAGGTAGTTTGAAAACAAAGTAGTGTTAAAAAGTTATTTAATAGATGTTTTCAAATAGCCTCAGAAAAGAATTAATTAGATGCTTGAGCGTGGTGCGTAATACTACTAAATATAAAAATGACACACGGTAGTATCTATTGTGTCATCAATTAGCTGCAAATACAGATAATAATCATTGATTCCTTATGCAAAAAGGAGCTAATAACCACACTCAACAAATCTTGATCTTACCGAGACAAAGGATTGAAACCTTCAGTCACTGAATCATAGATTGAAATTAGCAACTGGACCAAGTTTCAATTACAGCCTACAGGTTACTCAGTACTCTATCAAGTTGAATTACAATCTGAGATTAGCAATAATTTATAGAATCAGTTCCACCAGCTTTAGATGGTACCCTTTAATTATTGAGAATTTTTCCATTGATGACCTTCTACATAAAATAATTATGAGTCTCATGAACCTTGAACTTCTTACAATGTATTGTCTTTATTCATAATCTTTGATGAACATTCCTTGATAATTAAAAGCAATACTTAATGATTTATTTTAATTATTCTGTCCAATTAATTACAATGCATTATATAACGAAGGCTATTGTCAATTCATGAGTGTGTGTTTAGGACGTCATTTATCGCATTCGCGGAGATTTATGGCGACAGAAGTCAATCGACAATTGACATTTGATAAAAGATGCTCATTTAGATATCATCGCATATGGAAATAGAATATGCATCTGGAAAAAATTTGAATATTGTGTTGATAATCATTTTTATCCTAAAGTTGATTTAAATACAGAAAACAGTTTATACCTCCGTGATGTGACACCTCCCCCCTTAAGTTATAATTATAAAAAATTTATATTACCCATAATAAATAATAATCTGCAAATTTGTTCACGCATCCATCCGTTCATTCATTTACTTTTCATTAAACATTTTTTTTCAAAGTGTATGCTTTTTATTGGGCTGAAGTTCGAGACGTCTACGGTGACGGTTCCACACTAATTTTTTCTAATTTGTAATTTTCAATTTTTCATATTTTTTTTTCATAAAAATGTAGGCTAGTGTTTATAAAAAACATCTGCGCTTTCGATTTTTCGAATTTCGAAAAAACCAAAAAATTAGAGCAAAAAAACAAATTTTTACAAAAACCTACATTCCCGTGCGGAAATTTAAATCCGGGCACTATAAGGTCCTGAAAGGATTGCCGTATTATATTTAAGGTCCGGATAAGTAAATCCTATCAGGCCCTTATGGTGTTCCGTCACGCTCGGAATTAAAAGGGCCGTAATTGGCTACCTTATAAGGTCCATGTCAGGCAGCCTTTTTTGTACCTTTAAAATAATTAAGGTCCTTTGCAGGGCCGTCATTATTTCGTATCGAATCCCTTACTTATTTTTCAAATGAGAATGAAATAAATATAAAAATATGTATGCTGACTTCCAAAGGTGATGTTTTATTAAAATACATATTATTATGTACAATAATGTATATTAAAATCTTTTTCAATTCTATCAAGTATTCTAAAATTTTCCGTATCCGTACAGCGCGCGTACACAGTCGCGACTAACAAAAATTATACAACCGAGATATTCACATTAGGGATATCTCGCAGCAGCAAAAGAGTCAGCTCGACCGTAAGTGCAATGGAAGAGCCTCGCCCTGAAGTCACCACCTTTTTTATCACGATAGCATTTAAAAGCCAAGTATGATTTTCGGCGCCTCGACTCCTGTCTTAAACACTCGACGCGCCGTTTCGACTGCGAGAGAGGCAAATCGTTGCGCGCCCTGGCGCACCACAGCCGAACTTTTGCCCAAGGCGGCAAGATTCAAATCTTCAAATTTTAAATCAAATCTTTTTGTGTCAAATCTTTTATCCATGAATCGTGGTTTATCATTCATACCATTATGAGAGTTAGATATATGAATATACGAAATTATTTATTAAAGCTAGAATAAAATAATTATTTGTTCAACATAATACATAATAAATAATTTACGATATCAGAATTTGATTAATTATTATTTATAATGATTAATAATGCGATGAATTTGCAATATTATTATTTCAAGCATTTTACATAGCTGAGCACTGTAGATTATTGTTAAACTATTGTAAAAAAATCTAGTATACTAGATGAAAAAAATTCAACATGAATTAATCTATTTTCTCCTTTTTTTATGAAAGTGACTATTAATCATTATCATTATTATGAAAAGTTTCAATAAACTGCGTTACTTAATAAAAAGGGCAATCTATCCGGGCTTTATTCGTACCTGATCAGGGCCGTAAATACGGCCTTTTATCAGATTGCCTTAATTAAAAATAAGGCTAGCCTATCCGGGCCTTATTTGGACCTGACCAGGACTGTTATATACATTTTTTAATCAGTCAACCTTATCAGGGCCTGCTACGAGCCTTTTTTTAAATAAGGCTAAAAAAGGCATTTTCCGCACGGGTTATCTCACAAACCTCAATAGTTTTTCTAGTTTTTTAGATGTTAATTGCGACACACATTATTCACGAGGTGTAAAAAAGGTAAAAATTAATGTTGAAGAAAAAAGTTTCAGTATAAAAAACCGTATTTTCAAATATTATGCATTACCATAGCTTCCTTACTCTTCAATAAAATTTATTAATATTATAGGTCAATCGATTCGACTTGAATAAACACATCTTTTCTGTTCTTACATCAACTTTGAATTATGTTGAAGAAAACAGTTTCACTATAAAAAACCGTATTTTCAATTATTATGCATTACCATAGGTTCCTTACTCTCCAATAAAATTTATTTATATTATAGGTCAATCGATTCGACTCGAATCAACACATGTTTTCTGTTCTTGCACCAACTTCGGATTATGATAATGAAAAAAGTTTTACTATAAAAAACCGATTTTGAAAATATATAAATTGCCTTAACTTCTCTACTCTTTTATAATTTTAATTAATATATATTTAATTTAATTATATTTAATTTAATTTAATTTAATTTAATTATATTTAATATATATTTAATAATTAATTATAATTTGACCCCCGTCCGCTCAATGGATTTTTAATTTTTTTTTCGATTTTATTTACTGAAGGTGATACCTTCAGTAATATGTAGTTTAAAATTGGCACAAATTGTAAATGCTACTCCCAAATGGACCGTAAAGTGGATTAATACCATTTCCGGGACAATTTTCTTACGATTTCATACTTTCTTGTGGTGGAACATTAATTTTTACCTTTTTTACACCTCGTGAATAATGTGTGTCGCAATTAACATCTAAAAAACTAGAAAAACTATTGAGGTTTGTGAGATAATGTAGGTTTTTGTAAAAATTTGTTTTTTTGCTCTAATTTTTTGGTTTTTTCGAAATTCGAAAAATCGAAAGCGCAGCTGTTTTTTATAAACACTAGCCTACATTTTTATGAAAAAAAAAATATGAAAAATTGAAAATTACAAATTAGAAAAAATTAGTGTGGAACCGTCACCGTAGACGTCTCGAACTTCAGCCCAATATGCTTTTTGACATTTGATTTTTAACTTTTAAATTTTTAGGATTCCCATTTCAAATTAATGAATATTTAAGAAACTTTCAATTCAATTAAAATTTTTTTAGATTTTACAATTGAAAGTTATTAGATTTAAAAAGTAAGATTTTCAAATTCAAGCCTTAAGATATGAATAATTCAAAATAGGCCTTGGAAATAAAACTTTTTCAAGTTAAGTATTTAAAACTGCATAGTTTTCACATTAAAATAATCTAAATAAAACCAAATGCTAATAATACAAAATTTGACACTATTCAACTCACTAATAATGTTGAAAATAAAAAAATTTCCTTCTCCAACTCAGAAAAAAATAAACACCAAAATTTCCTTCCTTCCAACTGAATAAAAATGTTAAAAATAAAGAGTGCCCCTCTTCCAATTCAGAAAAAAATTCCCCCTTTTTCATCTCAAGAAAAATGTGCTAATTACATAATATTTTTGCCGTTAACTCAATAAAAATATTAACCAAAATGTTAGAAAAAATTCTCTTCCAATTCAGAAAAAAAATATAAACGGAACGACTGAAAAATCCCAAAAAATAAAATTCCCAAAACTGACAAATTCCCGAAAAACAAAATAATTGAAAAGGAAAATTCCCGAGTTCATAAAATTGACTACAATTTGGAATTTTTGAATGATAAAATATCCAAAACCAATATTAAAGATTGAAGCAATTTTGAAATCGGCAATTCGATGGTGTCGGATGTTTTATAATGTTGACAATTTTATTTCAGAATCTATCCATTATCGGGAATTTTAAAATTCGGTAATATTGAAAACGGTCTGAAATTTTCCAATTTGGAAATTATTAATTGTGGACAATTCTTTAATCTCAGGAATTTTCTATTTCGAATATTTTCTTTTCTGAGAAGATAATTCCAACTCAATGAAAATGTTTAAAAAAATAAATGTCCTATTTCCAATTCAGAAATCAATTACATACAAAAGTTCCCTCCTAATTCAGGAACGAAATGAATAACAAAACTATTTTTACATTAAAATATTTTATTTGATAGCCGAAAAGAAACTCACTAATATATTCACCTCAGAAAAGAATATACTTAAGTATTTATTTCTACAATTCCAGAAAGGAAACAATAAAAATAAAAACTCGTATTAGTCTCAATTTTGTTATTCGCGAGTAATTCTTTTCTATTTATTTGTTAGTTGATAATAATGCAGTTACATAAAATGTCTTACGTCGATTTTCAGTATCAATTTGAGAAATAATTTGAAGAGAATTGTAGTGATTTCAAATAGTTAACTTCTCCAAATGACCAGCCAGTTGTGAAAATTTAATGAACTCATATTCTTAGTTTTATTGATCAATGAAATAAATTTTTTACTGGTAGTTGCATCGCAATATTGCTGCTCATCTCTTCAATTCCATTAAAATTATTCATAAAACATATAACGTCAGTCCCACCCAACTTCAGTCAGTCCAAAAGATTCACGCTTACCTTAAAAGTAATATGGTTTAATGGTATAATAATAATAATGAAAAAACCTATTCTGAATATAAATGATGTTCGCATTCTCATGGCTTGTGAAAGCAATTAACGAATAAATAGAACAGGAAATTAGTGAATTATCCAGAGTTTATAGTTTTTATAAATTGGAACTTTTGTTTGCGACTCTACTGTAGTATTATGAGTTTCGGATTTTTGAAATGAGCTGTACAAACGACTCAAACGACAATGCTGGATGCGGGTCCTTGCAACAGTTTCGAATATTTTAAGAGGTTTCCAGGAGGATGCGTAAGGGCATTTGTGCAGCGGCCATTTTCGCTTAATCTCTTTTCTCAGGAAAATTAAGTCGAATTCAGAGGCAGCCGCTTGTACATAACTCACTAACAATAAGTTCGAACCCCATGAGCCTAACCTCTTGTCCTTGCTATCCCTCGTTAAAAAGAAAAAAACGCTAATCTTCCACCCCCTCTTACCTGTCGACGTCTTCTTGAAATTCTATCTACCAATTTTATACGGCAAATATAATTGGTAATTTAATTGCGTATCAGGTTCCGTTTCAGAAAATTCAAAGTCCGAACATCTCCTTCAGAAAGTTCAAATGAAACTTTGCAACTATTATTCAAAATTTCTCTAATGACGCTATTTCCGATATCTAAAGTGAGTCCGAGCCCTGAAACGCGGAAAGGTTCCTTGAGCACACTAGGTAAAGATTTGATCTCTTTTTATGGCAGAAATAAGGTGCATTATCAGAAATCTGTTAGCGGAGTAAATCGCAAGCTCATTGAAAATTTCAGGAAGGACAACGTCCTCGATCATGCAGGTTCGGAAGAAGGTTCCGGATCCTGTGGAAGGGATCCGTGTAGTCGATGGGAATTTTATAACGAATAAAATTTTAAGCGCCTTATAAAACCCGGCAAGTATGTAGTAGCAGTCTGTAATATGGGTCGTATATCCGTTACCATGCCTTGCTACGTGTATAAAGTCTCCTCAACCCCTTTCCTCACCCCTTACCCCCTTCTTGCACATCAAATCTCCCGTCTTACGTTTTCCATATCGCGTCGCTCCTAACGCATGTGTATGACCGGATATTTACTGTGCTCGGCTTTACCTATTTATTATTCCTCGCTGGCTGCTGGATATGTCGCAGCACTTCGATGAGATGGCATTTATACCACCCTCCTCCTCATCCTCCTACAAGACTTGAAATTATTTCTATAGAAACGATATAACTTCTCGGAGATGATGGAAAGTATATTTCAGAGAGATCTTCTCCCTTCGACGATCTAGGTAGTTACTTTTCTGTATGTTGTAGTGGAAAAGTAGGTCATGGTTATATGAATTCTTCTTGAAGAACTTTTTTAACCCTTCAGACAGTTGATCTTTTTAGATCATGTAATTTTCTTTTGTTTAACAACTCAATATATGTCCTTTCTGCCAAAAAATGCGTCTCAATTTTGGGTCAATACCCGAGTCAAAACGAGCTCAGCTTCTTTCAGTGCAAATTTTAGTTAGTGTTTAAAAGGTGGGGTAGTCCCCTTTTTAAAGTTGAATAACGCAAACAAAGAGTATTAATTAAAGGCTTGGTCAATATTGAGTATATTTTGAGAATAATAATTGGGTTTTGGATTTCATAGAGGTCTTCAAAATATTTAAATATTATCTTCCGATTTATGTATTTATTACGGAATAGGAATATTTTATAATTGGGACATGACACCTGTTACCTACATGTTGCTGAAATCAAGACCATTGTACAGCTCAAGTGGTTGCGCAATTTTAAGAAACGAATTTTGCATAAACAACTTCAAGGTCATTCAGATTTTTAATAAAATGTGATTTGTCATTAAACATCGAAATAACCTTGAAGTTGTTTACGCAAAATTCTTTTCTCACAATTGCGTAGTATAATTTTATGGGCTAATCAACAAAATATTCTAGAAACTGTTCCACGGATACGAACCACTCCAGCTGTAGAATGTTCTCAATGTTGGTAAGGTGGACATCGTGGTCTCTAATAATATATTTGCCTCTTTGTTTTAAAGTTCTAGAAGGTTCTAGAAGCAATAAATCATCCTTGTTTTTCTCATAACTATACTAATTGAAATAATGAATAACCTTGAAGTTGTGTACGTAAATATGTGTTACTCTCAATTGCGCAATATCCTTGCATGACGTTATCGGTGCCCTTGGGAAATATTCTAGAAACTTAGCACGGACTCGAACCACTTGAGATGTGGAATCATCTCGATTACCGTAATATTTCGATGATAGGAATCTTCCTTTAGATACCCCCTACCAAAAATGGTCTCGACATATTGAACTGTAACCATCTTCAGTCTGAGGTTTTATTTTCATGTCTTCAATTATATAAAAAAACTATTCGCCCAATTCCAACTCAAGACCGAAAATACCTTAGACATATTAGAATAGGTATAAGTAAGGGTGTTTCTAATGCAAGATTCCTGTTAGCGACATCGAGACCATTCCACAGCTCAAGTGGTTGAGCAATTGTGAGAAACGAATCTTGCGTAAACAGATTTAAGGTTATTTAGATTTTTGATGAAATATAATGCGTAATTGGAAATCTGAATAATCTTGAAATTGTTTACGCAAGATTCATTTTCACAATTGCGAAATATAATTTTATGGCATCACCGTTACCCTTCGAGAACATTTTAGAAACTTAGCCTGGGCACTAACCACTCAAGCCGTAGAATTGTCCCGATTTTGGTAACATGTAGGTAACAGGAATCTTGCGTTAGAAACGCCCTTAGTTACCTACTTACAAAAAATTATTCCATTGTTCCATCATCCATCGGGACATTTCGGGAATATTATAGAAACTTAGCATTGAGTCTAACCACTTGAGCTGTGGAGTGATCTCGACGTCGGTAACATCTAGGCAACAGGAATCTTGCGTTAGAAAACCTCTAACTCACCTACTTATTGGGCTGTAACCATCTACGTCTGATGTTTGCTTTTTATCTCTTCAATGTATCAAAAAAAAATTCCAACTTACGACCAAAAATGCTCTCCTAAATCTGTTTTTTTTTATTAAATGCATTGTGAAATGAGATCGTAGGATCGGAACTGTTCCTCGTGTCTTAGAAGTGCAGTGCAGTCTTTGTGCGTTTAATCGCAACCTGATCTAGATTGGTTTACGCAAAATTCGTTACTCACAATTGCGCAATATCATTGTATGACGTCTTTGGAACACTTTGGGAACATTCTAGAAACTTAGCATGGACTCGAACCACTTGAGCTGTGGAATGGTCTCGATGTGGGTAACATGTAGGTAACAGGAATCTTGCGTTAGAAAACCTCTAACTGATCTACTTATTGGGCTATAGCCATCTACGTATAATGTTTTTTTTTATCTCTTCAATGTATCGAAAAAAATATGATTTCAGCTCAAGACCACAAATGCCTTCTGCCGTCTGGTCTTCTTTTGTTTTTAATTAAATTTATTGTGAAATCAGATAGCAAGATCGGAACTGTTACTCGGGTCTTAGAAGTGCAGTGCTGTCTTTGTGCGTTTAATCGCAACCTGATCTAGATTTGTTTACGCAAAATTCGTTACTCACAATTGCGCAATATCATTGCATGACGTCATCGGTGCCCTTCAAAAATATTCTAGAAACTTAGCACGGACTCGAACCACTTGAGCTGTGGAGTGGTCTCGATGTCGGTAACATGTAGGTAACAGGAACCTTGCGTTAGGAAACCTCTAACTTATCTAGTCATTGGGCTGTAACCATCTACGTCTGATGTTTTCTTCTTATCTCTTCAATGTATCGAAAAAAAATATTATTCCAACTCAAGACCAAAAATGCCTTCTTCCGGCTGGTTTTTTTTTTTTTTTTTATTAAATGCATTGTGAAATGAGATCGTAGGATCGGAACTGTTGCTCGGGCCTTAGAAGTGTAGTGCAGTTTTTGTGCGTTTAATCGCAACCTGATCTAGATTGGTTTACGCAAAATTCGTTACTCAGAATTGCACAATATCATTGTATGACCTCTTCAGAACACTTTGGGAATATTGTAGAAACTTAGCATGGACTCGAACCACTTGAGCCATTGAATCGTCTCAATATCGGTAACATGTAGGTAACAGGAATCTTGCGTTAGAAAACCTCTTACTTATCTACTTATTGGGCTGCAACCATCTACGTATAATGTTTTCTTTTTATCTCTTCAATGTATCGAAAAAAATATGATTTCAACTCAAGACCACAAATGCCTTCTGCCGTATGTTTTTGTTTGTTTGTTTTTAATTAAATTTCTTGTGAAATGAGATAGCAAGATCGAAACTGTTGCTCGGGTCTTAGAAGTGCAGTGCAGTCTTTTTACGTTTAATCGCAACCTGATCTCAATTGGTTTACGCAAAATTCGTTACTCATAATTGCGCAATACCATTGTATGACGTCTTTGGAACATTTTGAGAGTATTCTAGAAACTTAGCACGGACTCGAACCACTGGAGCTGTGGAATGGTCTTGATGCCGGTAACATCTAGGTAAGTAGGTAACAGGAATCTTGCGTTAGGAAACCTCTAACTCATCTACTTATTGGAATGCAACTATCTATGTCTGATGTTTTCTTTTTATCTCTTCAATGTATCGAGAAAAAAAAATTATTCCAACTCAAGATTTCTTTGTTGTTGTTGTTGTTGTTGTTATTAAATGCATTGTGAAATGAGATCGTAGGATCGGAACCGTTGCTCGGGTCTTAGAAGTGCAGTGCAGTCTTTGTGCTTTCAATCGCAACCTGATCTCGACTGGTTTACGCGAAATTCATTTCTCACAATTGCGCAATATCATTGTATGACGTCTTAGGAACACATTGGGAATATTCTAGAAACTTAGCACAGACTCGAACCACTTGAGCCGTTGAATGGTCTCACTGTCGGTAACATGTAGGTAACAGGAATCATGCGTCAAAAAACCTCTAACTTTTCTACTTATTGCGCTATAACCATCTACGTCTAATGTTTTCTTTTTATATCTTCAATGTATTGAAAAAATATGATATCAACTCAAAAATGCCTTCTTAAGCCTGGTTTTCTTTTTTTTTTTATTAAATGCATTGTGAAATGAGATCGTAGGATCGGAACTGTTGCTCGGGTCTTAGAAGTGCAGTGCAGTCTTTGTGCGTTTAATCGCAACCTGATCTCGATTGGTGTTGCGAGGGTGGGGTGGAAATAAAGTTACGCTGTTGTGCCTTGCAGCCACAGATATAATTACTGCAGAGGCAATTCATTTATTACGGTATTAACGACGAAAAGATTCATCTCGGACCAGTAGAATTCCCGCCCCCGGGCGGCGACCAGTTTCGAACAGTTCGGCGGAAACCAGTCGAGCGAGATGAGAGGAAAAAGAAGGATAGAAACCGAACGAACGCACCGGAGGGACTTACGGACACTTGGTCGCTCAATGGCGCGAATTTAAGAGCGCAGCCGTTACGCTTCTCATTCGTTAGCATAAATTAATTATTTTTCAGCTCGAGCAACACGATGCCAGCTGATGTCAGCAGCATCCCGCCGTCGTTAAACACCATGTCTGTTGTCGTATTGCAATAGTTATAGTTATAGTTATATAGTATAATCCGCCTCATCTTCAAGGACTTCCTTTTATATTCTATTTCACGATGTAGAAATAGAAACACATTATTTAATGAATGACATTTTTTACGAGATGACCGCAAAAAATTAGTAAATGTAAGACTTAGAGTTGGCTTTTTTTTAAGAAGAGAAGAGTTCAAGAGTGAGACAAGTGACAGAAAAAGGTGGTTTGGATCGTATTTTCGTAATTAATTGTTGAGGTATAAGGTCAGGAATCCTATTCAAAATTTATTCCTTTCACTATGTATCTACGGACTTGTGTTGATAATAAATTACGAATTACAAATTAGAGACAAATAGCGCTCTATAAGGAACACACACAAAACAGAATTGAATACTAGTGTGGTCGAAAAACCCCTTTAAAATTTTTTTATTTTTATTTTCATGCCCCGGCGCCCCCCCCCCCAGATTTGTGAGGTTTATAAAAAACGAATAAAAATGTGTTCTTCATTTTTGAATCAATTGACGTTTAGGGGTTGCTTAAAGACCATAAAGTTTTATCAAGATTCACGGAGGTGAATCGTCGCCAAGTAAAAAAAACCATGAATATATATTTTCTGGAAAGAAAGCTAGTTATTGTACATTATTGGACATCTCAGCCAATTCTTCACCGATTTGCATCAAACCTTTCGGAACTAATAAAAAATCGCTAAAAAATCAATTCTGCTCATATAAGAGGAACCCACAGCTTATATATGCTATTCGTCCGATTAGCACAAAACTTTCAGAACAATTACGTTGGACGAAATTCTCGATAAATGTTGATTTATCAATCACTTTTTTATATTTTCTATATTTTGTGGAAAAATTGGATTTTTTTTTTAATAACCCACCACAAGAGCTCATAGCATTTTCCACGGGTCTGCGCCACTTTTTAACTCGGAGAAACACTTTTAAAAATGTTATTTCGAAAATTTAAGCAAAAATTATTTTTTTTTTAAATTATTTTAAGATCGAAATAAAATCGACTTATTTATGAACCATTTTTAATTGAAGCATACATTTTTACGTCAATTTATCGAAATACATCTATGTTTTTACTTAAATATAGCTTAAAGGATGTTTTCAAATTAGCAGTTTTTAGAAACGTGTGAATTTTTGAATTATTACTTTTCCCACTTCGGAAATGTAATAATTTGACTATAATGGTTCGGAATCAATCAAAATTTTTTTCTTATCTTAAAAAGTTGAAAAAAGTCGCACTGATGTAAAAAATCAACACGGTCTTGAAGAGGTCGTGTAGAATAACTGGCGATGAATAGATGCGTCAGAAATTTGTTTAGACTTGAAAATTTTCTTTTTAGCTTTAGGAATAACAAAAATGAAATTCAAAACATTCTTATGCCAAATTGAAAACTAGTGTTACCAATACCGATTTTTACTTAATGATGATTTTTTCTAACAATATTTGAAGGTTGTTATAATTGTTTAACAAATTTTTTTGCAACAATCTTTCATGAACATAAACCTAAAAAGGTAGGTTTTTTCAAGATTCTTCCACGGTTTTTTGAATCTTCAGTTACAAAGACATAATAATTTTGAAAAAATTAACATAAATAATCATTTAAATAATTGTATACTATTTATAGCAATATTTCCTTTAAAAACCTAGTAAGTTGAGATTTTGTCTATATTCTTCAACTATTCTCCGGCTCTTTAGTTATAAACAAATAATAATCGACAAAGTCTAACATATAACAAAAATCATTGTTTCAACAATGTCTTATTTACTAGAATTTCTATATAACTCATCGAGGAAAAATTATATTTAATATAATTCATAAAGAAAATTTGAGAAATATTTCAGCGATTTGTTTGAGGAAATTCTGAAAAAAACATAATAAAAGACAATAAGAAAATGTTTAAGCAATTATGGTTGTTAATTATCATTTCTGTATAAATAAAAAGTCAAAGAAAAGTTAAATAATGTAGAGAACACTGCAATTTTCTAGGTTTAGATTTAAAAGAAGATTGTTATTTATATTTTTTTTTTCGTTCTTGACTGCAACATCTTTTTTTGAAGAAAATTATTTTTTTGTTGAAAATTAAATTCTTTTGTTAAAAAATTGTCTATTTGGTTAAAAATTCAACTACTTGGTTGAAAATTCAATTATTTTGTTAAAAATTCATTTTTTTTGGGTTAAAAATTCAACTATTTTGGTAAAGAATTCAACATGCTTGGTTAAAAATCAACTTTTTTTCGTAGCAAAGTCGTATTTTTGGCATCAAAATGCAATCATTTATTTGAAATTCTTTTTCTTTCTTGAATGGAAAATCTTTTTTGTAGAAAATTAATTTTTTTTGTTGAAAATTGAACTCTTGTTACAAAATCGTCTATTTGGCTGAAAATTTAAATACGTGGTTTAAAATGCAATCTGTTCAGTTAAATTTTTTTTTAGCATAGTCGTCGTTGTGGCATGTTAATTCAATAATGTGACTGAAATTTTTTTTTTCTTGACTGGACAATCTTTCTTTGTAGAAAATTTTTTTTTCGTTGTTGAAAATTCAAATCTTTTGTTGAAAATTCGTCTATTTGGTTGAAAATATAACTACTTGGTGGAAAATTTAACTATTCGGTTAAAAATTCTTTTTTGTTGAAGGAGGGGGGGGGGGGTGGTTGAAAATTCATCTATTTTAGTTTGAAACATTTCATTCAGAAAAATATTTTTCTTGATTCAAACAATCTGTATCTTCAAGATAATTTTGTTTATTTAACCAAAAATAACTTCAAAAGGAAGGTCATTATAAATTACAAAACTTTGTTCATTATGAGTCATTTATTATAAATATATAATTTCTTCGAGCCAAAAAAATGTTTTTGAATAAAAGAAACTTTTCTTCGACGGAGAGCTAATAAGAAAATTTCTTTGAATAAAAGAATCTCTTTTCTGAGTGATCAGACATTAAAAATTCCAATTCAATCCGAGGAAGGAAATCATTCCCTAGTATTAAAATAAAAGAATCATAAACTCAATTCTTTGACCAAAAGAGGAAACAGATAGGCCTGGGGGTTTCTGAACCACAAAACCTACCTTACCGACTTTGAAAACATTCTGCAGCTGAGATGGTTCATGTCCATGCTAAATTTCTAGAATATTCTTGAAGGGTCCTGATGTCAAAAAATTATATTGCGCAATTGTGAGAAACGAATTTGCGTAAACAGCTTCAAGGTTATTCAATTATCTCAATTGAGCATTTCGCGTAAACACTTCCAAGGTCATTTTTTGATTTGTCCTGGCATTTTTTACTGCTTTATATAGTTATAAGACAAACAAGACAAATTAAGATAACCTTGAAAATGTTTACGTGAAATGCTTAATTGAGATAATAAATAACCTTGAAGCTGTTTACGCAAATATTGCGCAATTGTGAGAAACGAATTTGCGTAAACAGCTTCAAGGTTATTTATTATCTCAATTAAGCATTTCGCGTAAACACTTCCAAGGTAATTTTTTGATTTGTCCTTGCACTTTGTACTGCTTTATATAGTTATAAGACAAACAAGACAAATTAAAATATAACCTTGAAAATGTTTACGCGAACTGCTTAATTGAGATTCTGAATAACCTTGAAGCTGTTTACGCAAATTCGTCTTTCACAAATCGCGCAATATCGTTTTTTGCCGTCATCGGGATCCTTCGAGAACATGCTATAAACTTGGCAAGGAGACGAACCATTGCAGAATGTTCTGGAATTCGAGGATAATTGATAATGATAATATTTTCTTGTAAATATTATTCGGTGGCGATTATCAATTTCTTTTGTGGAAGCTTCGAGCAGATTCAGTTGGAGGTTTTTTGAGGTCGTGTGAGTAGTGAGTAGTAAGTACAATAAGCGAAGTGGACTTAGATTGGGCTAATTAATTAATGCGCACGTCCTGTCTCGTCCCGCCTAATTATCTCGCTTGTCAGCCCGTCCGCCGTTCAACAAACCGCTAATGTGTACCTCTGTCTTCTTCACCCCTGCGCATTCCATCATTCCGTCTCTTTCTCCCTATCTCTCTTACTAAGCTCTGTCTGTTGTAATTGTAATTAGCCTAATTGTGACGTCAGGCAGGAAGCTACGCCTAGAAAAATCGCGTTGGTATGCGTCGAAAGATCAGAGCCACGAATGGAATGGACTACTATATACGATTATACGATTATACGATTATACGTGACATCGATCCACTTTAGGATTACAAAACGAGTGCTACATTTCGCAGAGAGATGTAAATTCATGACGTGGAACACCTTTTTTAAAAATCGCTAGACTTAGAAACAAGTTTCTTTGAACTGTAGAAACATATTCATTGGCTCTCAGTCAAAGAAAAGTTTCTTTGATTTAAAGAAGTTTCTTTCATTCAAAGAAATGGATTTTGGTTCCAATGGAAATTGTTCTTTAATCTGAAATGATTTTCTTAATTTTCAAGTTATTTTTGATTTAATGGAAAAATTAGATTAGATAAGAAACGTTTTCTTCAATTCAGTAGTCTATCATAATTCAATTTCAGGAGTCTTTTACTGTAACACTGAGCAATTATATTTTTCCCCGTCTTGAATTGGAATTTTTGAGAGGCTGGAAGAAGATTCTTTTATTCAAAGAAATGGATTTTGGTTTCAATGGAAATTGTTCTTTAATTTTGAATGATTTTCTTCATTTTTAAGTTATTATTGGTGAAATGAAAAAAATGTATGCTAAAGCAGCGGTTTCTTCAATTCCAGACAAGCATTTCTCTTAAAAATGTAATATAGAAATCAAAATTACATGGATATATGATTTTAATAGATGCCCTATTAAAAAAATAATATTATTACTCACCTTGAAAAAGTTTCATCAATATTTCTGCATATTCAATAATTTTTTAATATCAAGAAGGTTTGCCACCAAAAAGTAATTTTAATTTGTTAAAAATCTGTAATTATTGTTTCTTATGAGGTAGGTAGGGTGATTTTTACTAAAAAAATATCATAAATCTAAATATATTCCAACTTAGAGGAAAGTTCAAAAGAAATTCGATCTGTTCAAGTATTAGTTCGAGCATTGCATTTTAAGCAGAATAAATGACGTTTTGACCGCAATTAGTAGATTTTTCAAACAAAAATATAAATTAAAGAAAAAAAAAAATTTCCTACGAACAAGCCAAATTTTTTCACAAAAATACATGAAATTGTAAGTGAATAGTTAAATTTTCAAATAAAAAAATGCAATCTGCAACCAAAAATAGAATAGTACGATTTTCAACCAACGAAATGAATTTTCAACCCGAAAGGTAAACTTGAAATGAAAAAAAAAAAAATTCTACTAAATAAGTCGAACTTTGAACAAGAGCACATGAATTTTCCACCAAATAGTTGAATTTTCATTTATTGTAAAAAAAAAAGAATTTTTCACAAAAAATGGAATACTTACATTAAAAAAAATTGATTTTCAACCAAAAAGATGAAACTTGAATTAAGAAGATTCATTTTCTACCAAACAAGTAGAATTTCTAACCAAATAGTTGAACTTGCAACTAAAAAAGATAAATTTTTCAGTAAAAATGAAAAAACTTGCATTTTCAGAAAACAGAACTAATTTGTAACTTAAAGTTTTAAATTAGGAAAAAAGCGAAATTTTCAAGAAAATGTTAAAATTTGGAAAAAAGAAATGAATTAATAACTAAATAGTAAAATTTTCAAGTAAAGAAATGAATTTTTAAGTAAAATGATGAATCTTCAACCAAAAAATGTTAATTTTTAACCAAAAAAGACGAACTTTCAACATAATACATAAATTTCAAAGCAATTATTGAATTTTCAGATAAAAGAGATAAATTTTCAATTACAAATAGAATAAATAAATTATCAACTGAAAAATTTAATTTTTAACTGACGTGATTAATTTTCTACCAGAAGCAAATCGAATTTTCAACAAAATACATCAATTTTTAACCAAATACTTAAATTTTCAACTAAAAGATACATTTTTAAAAACAAATGGAATACTTAAATTTTATTAATTAATAAATTATTAATTCAATAAAATTGAAGAAAATAATTTTTAACGAAGTTGAATTTTCAACCAAAAAGATTAATTTTCAATTAAAATAATTAATTTTTTACCAATCAAGTAGAATTTTTCACCAAATAGTTGAATTTTCAACTAAAATGGAAAAACCTACATTTTCAGAAAACAAAACTAATTTCTAACTTTAATTTTCTGATTAAAAATAAAACAAATTTCCAAGAAAATAGTAAAATTTGGAACAAAGAAAATAATTTTCAACAAAATAGTAAAATTTTCCACTAAGGAAATAAATTATCAACTGAAATGGTGAATCTTTAACCAAAAGAAGTTAATTTTTACCCAAAAAAAAAAAAAGCTTTCAAAATAATACATAAATTTCAAAGCAATTACCAAAAATGGAATGCTTAAATTTTCAGACAATAAAATGATTTTGAAAAAAAAATTAATTTTCAAAAAAACAGTTAAATTCGGAACGAAAGAA
Organism: Andricus curvator; assembly: GCA_932195095.1. NCBI lineage: Eukaryota > Metazoa > Arthropoda > Insecta > Hymenoptera > Cynipidae > Andricus > Andricus curvator. Next base: position 68,671 of record CAKNYM010049233.1, on the reverse strand, counting down.
GTTCATTCAATATTATAATAAAATAATTAATAAATTATTAATTCAATAACTTTGAAGAAATTAATTTCTAACGATGAAATTAAATTTTCAACCAAGAAGATGAATTTTCTACCAGGGGAGACGAATTCTCTACAAAATGTATTGATTTTTAACACAGTAGCTGAATGTCAAACTGATAATGGTTAATTTTCCACCAAAAATTGACTATTCTTATTTTTATAAAAAAAAATCATTTTCTTACTAAAAAAATGTCAACAAAATAGTTGAAGTGTCAACTAAAAAAGTAGACTTTTAATCAAAATTATGAATCTTCAACCAAATAATGAATTTTTAACCAAAAAATATGAATTTTCAACATAATACATGAATTTTTCACCAAATAGTTGATTTTTTAACTGAAAAGGTCAATTTTCACCCAAAAATAGAAAAGTTAAATTTTCAGTTAAAAAAATATGTTTGAAAGAAAAAAACACAATTTTTAACAAAATAGTTAAATTTTCGACCAAATAAATAAATTTTCAGCCAAAAAGTTTAATTTTTAAACAAAAAGTTTGATTTTTTAACCGAAAAGATACATTTTTAACCAAGAAGAATAATTTCCACCAGAAAAGTCGAATTGCCCACTAAAAAAAATACAATTTTCTAATTATTCGAAGTATTTTTCACAATTTGAAATAATGGACTATACGTGACATCGATCCAACCGATTACAAAACGAGAGCTAGATGTAAATTCACTACGTGGATCACCTTTTTTAAAAATCAAATCAAATCCTTTCTGGGTCAGTCATCTTTTATGGAGGAATCGAGTGCTCTACTTCTTTAGTTTGCACAAGAGATATAAAAATAAGATTAGGTATCCATTTCGTACGTGATAAATGTTTCCAAGTGTAGTGAAATTAACTTGAAAAAATCTTATCTGAATAATTAATTCTTTCCATTTCTTCCTATTAAGTTTTACAATGCAGAGCCATGTTAAGTGTTAAATGGGTACTTAAGATTGGAGATAGAAAACGTAGATTTCATCTTGGAGAGGCAATCCTAATCAATCTTGGGGAATATGTATTTAAAAGAATATTTAAACAATATATCACTTCTGCTAATCGTGATTTGAGAGAATAGTCGTTTCTGGAATTAAAATTAAAATTGAAAATAAAATTAATTATACTTCACAAAAGTTTAAAATTGGAGAGTAACTCGAGTCTGAAGATGGATTTCATAATCAGAGTGTCTACCAGACGGATGATTTTAAATTCCCACTCATTTTCTGGTTTTCTGCCGGTCAATTTTTTACTTTTCTGGTCTCGTTATTACACTGGAAATTTCTTCTTTCAAGTCGAAATTATAATTCTTCTCACAAATTACTTCTTCCGAGTCACCGAAGTTGAATTTCGGAAACTCAGCATGGACATGAACCACTCGAGCTGTGCAGCGCTCTCGATGTCGGTAAGGTAGAAATTTGTATTTAGAACCTGCCCTTCTACTTAGACCTGATAATCACATAAAAAGTAAAGTTCTTGATGGAAATGACACCTAAATTTTGATATAAGATCTTCACATCTCATGAGCTTCCATCTCTTAAGAGCAATTCTAATCATTAGTTCTAGAGTTAATCTTATGTCACTCCGAAGTTGATATTTCGACTGACTGTCATTTCTCAAGAGTGGGTCTGGAATAGATTCTTCTCAGGACACCAGGCTGAGATCCATTAAGTTTTTTAAAATTCATTAAGAATATTCCATAAACTTAGCACGGACACCAACCACTTGAGCTGTGGAACGGTCTTGATGTCGGTAAGGTAGGGATTTGTATTTAGAACCCGCATTGCCCTTCTATTTAGACATTCTGATAATTAGATGAAAAAGACTCATGAGTTTCCATTTTTCAAATGCAATTCTAATCACTGGTAAATAGTGTAGGACTGGTATAATATTCAAGATAGTATCTTAAAAATTCGAGGAAGATCTCTCTGATGAATTTGGGACGTAGAACTAAATAATGCAAAAGAGACCAGGAATTACCAATTCTTTTTCGAATCTTCGAGATTCATTATGGACCCATATTGATCGTTTTGGAGTTAATCTTGGAGCCTGATGTCAATGCTTCTGTCGCTGAGAAGTTGATGTTTCGACTGACTGTTATTTGTCAAGCCTGGGTCTGGAATAGATTCTGCTCGGGACACCAGGCCGAGATCCATTAATTTTTTAAAAGTCCACGGGGGCCATCGAGATCTGGGAACCTGCGGAGCTGATAGGCTCTCGGAAGACGAGCAAGTCATTAGAGAAGAGAAGATCCCTTGCGTGGGTTCAAATTTGAATTGACAATACGCGGTTAGCATGGGAAAACCATCAGTGCGTATCTCAAGACCATCGCTCAACTCCTCGTGCGATGCCCCTCTGGATATGCATATCGAATGCAGTGGTCTTGTCTAGTCCGTGAACTCCTTGGAATTCGAATGTATAAATTGCGATAGCGGGAATAAATCTATATGAAAACAAGAAGCGAAACAAGAAAAGATCAACAGAAGAAGAGCAAAGCTGAAGAAGAAGAAGGACTTCTTCTTCTGAGCAGAAAAAGGATCTGTAACATTTACAACAAGATTGGTACAAATATGGACAGCATGACTTCTTAGTAGATTTTAGAATGAAGTTCAGTTAAATCAACACCCTCTAGAACTGATGATATCTGATAGATGGTGACAGAAGAAGAAAAAAGTTCAATTTCTTTATTAAATTTTTCTTAGTTCAATGTCACTATATCTGTATTATAAAGTCAGAGGAGCATCATTAACTTTCAAAATCTTTGAAGTGAGTCGAGGCAGAAAATGAGTTCTGCACAAAAAATCTATCAGAACTCATACTTTGGATTCTTTTGGAACAATTTATCATTTTGGGTTCCTTTTTGTTGCGACTCAGTTAAGTGGAAAAGCAATTTTCAGTTTGAATTAATGACTGTAGTTCGTAGGGGGCTTTAATAACTGTTTTTAATTTGAGTTATAATATATTTATGAAGGATCATTTTAGCAGATCCCACAGCCCAAAAGGCTCTCAAAACACGGAAATAGTGGCAGTTTTTCACAAAAATAGGGAAATAAATTTTTGTAAATTAAATTAGTGTTGATACCATATTAAATTCCAAATATGAAACGCTTTAAATTCCTGAGATTCCTAAGATCAATTTCAATCAAGAAAGATAACTTTTCCATCAAAGAAGATGAATTTTCGACGAAAAAATGATTTTTAACAAAATAGATGAATTTTTAACAAAATAATTAAATTTTCAAAAAAATAGTTTAGTTCGTAACAAAATAGCTGAATTTTTATCCTAGAAAGATGAATTTTCGGCCAAGAGACGAATTTTCAACGAAACACATGAATTTTCAATCAAATAGTGAAATTTTCAACTGAAGAGGATCAGTTTTCCACCAAAAACAGAATAGTTCAACTTTCAGGTAAAAATAATAAAAAATCAACAAAAAAGCACGAATTTCCAACTAGTTGAATTTAACCAAAAAGACGAATTTTTAACAAAAAATTTGAATTTTCCAACCCGAAAAGATGATCTTACCAAATAGTTAAATTTTCAACAAAAGAATTAAATTTTCAACAAAATCGTTGAATTTTTAACCAAATGGCTGAATTTTTTCATCCTAGAAAAATGAATCTTCAACCAAGAAGAACAATTTTCTAACAAAAGAAGAATTTTCAACAAAATACATGAATTTTAAACATGAATTTTTTTAAACAAAAGACATAAATTTTCAACCAATTTGATGAATTTTCAACTCGAAAAAATGAATTTGTAATAAAAATGACGAATTTTGAACCAAATAGATTAACTTTATACCAAAAAATATTCAATTTTGGCCAAAAGTGAAGAATTTTTGAAACCAAAACGACGAATTTTCTACAAAAAAGTTATATTTCCGACCCGAAGAGACGACCCTAAAAAAACAGTTAAATTTCCAACACAACGATTGAATTTTCAACACAATTTTTAAATTTTCAACCAAATAGCTGAATTTTTTGATCCTAGAAAAATGCGTCTTCGACCAAGAAGAACAATTTAGAATTTTAAACAAAATACATGAATTTTAAACATGAATTAAAAAAAAATACATGAATTTTCAACCAATTTGATGAATTTTCAACTCGAAAAAATGAATTTTTAATCAAAATGATGAATTTTCAACAAAAAGATTAACCTTTTACCAAAAAAGATCAAATTTTTGCCAAAAGAGAAGAATTTTTGAAACCAAAACAACGAATTTTCTACAAAAAAGTTATATTTCCAACCCGAAGAGACGACCCTAACAAAACAGTTAAATTTCCAACAGAACAATTAAATTTTCAGCAAAATTGTTGAATTTTTAACCAAATATCTGAAATTTTTCATCCTAGAAAAATGAGTCTTCAACCAAGACCAATTTTCTAACAAAAGACGAAATTTTAAACAAAATACATGAATTTTAAACATTAATTTTTTCAAAAAAACACATCAATTTTCAACCAATTTGATGAATTTTCAACTCGAAAAAATGAATTTTTGATAGAAATAATGAATTTTCAACAAAAAAGATTAACCTTTTACCAAAAAAAGATGAAATTTTTGCCAAAAGAGAAGAATTTTTGAAACCAAAACGAAGAATTTTCTACAAAACAATTGATTTTTCAACCCAAAAATATAAATTTTCAGTAGAAAAGTTAATTTTCAATAAAAAAAGTTAATTTTCAACTGAGTAGTTTAATTTTCTGCCAAAGTGCTGAATTTTTAAGCAAAAAGACGAATTTCATACAAAAAAGTGGAATCCTGAACCAATTACTACAATTTTGAATCAAACGTGATGAACCAAAAATATAATAGTAGAATTTTAACCAAAGAGAATGCAATTTCAACCAAAAATATTTGGATTTTCTTATGGGTTTTTATTAATTCAGTTCGCATTTTAGCGTGAAAAGGGGAAAGTTTTATAGAAACAGGGGAAAAAGAGGAATTCAAAAAAGGGGGAAAATATAAAAATCGGGTAAAGATTGTAAAGTCTGTTTTAGTTATGGAAATCTACTCGTAATAAACTTTTAGTGGAAAGATCTTCTACTATCATATTCATAAATTACGTTACCAGGAAAAGATCTATTACTTTTTCTCATTTTGTCTGCGTTATTTTATTTTCCAAACAGGCTTAAAATTTGTCAAATGTAAAAACAATTTTCAGTATCGATTAATGACCCAAACTCCGGACGCCCATTTTTCTTAGATTCATATTCATTTTCGGAAAAAATTGGATTCTTCACAGTAAGGGATCGTTCATAAACTACGTGACGCGTTTCTCATTTGTTTAAATAAAGATGAGAATAAAATTCCCATGCAATTAAAAAAAATACAACGATCTGAACAAAAGAAAAACGTGTCACGTAGTATATGAACGATCCCTAAACCCCAGAGATATTCTTTCAAATAAAAATGATGGAAAAAATTGACAACTACAATTATCTTACAACTTCGGATGAACTTGTCAATTATTTGCAAACCTTTTTATTCAAATTCAGATAAAAAGTATCTCTAGGATTCACTGTGTTACGACATTTCCGACTTTGGGCTTGAAAATTTGTGCTGCTTTTACACTACTTGGTTTTGTAGAAGCCAAAAAAATTGGGTGTCGCAATGTTGCAGAAATATTGCTGGAATATTTAATTAAAACATTGGAAACGTTCCAAATGAATGGAGTTAATTTAACTCTATTCTGACCCTGTAGTCGTAAACAAACTACGTCTTTTTTAAAAGTGATGAAGCTCTCGAAATTATGCTTAAGTTTGGTTGAGCCTTTGAGATCTTTCTCATCTTTATCACTGGCTATACTTAGCTGATCACGAACAAAATTAATATTAGTCCTTTTTTCAAAACTCTGAGAATGATGATTTTTTAAAACTAATCTTGGTCCAGCGAATGTTCAGAGTATTGATCGAGCTATTTCAAATTTAACATGGGTTATACCGAATGTATTGAATCCAATTAACGGCATCCTTCTGTAGGGATAAGAAGGCAGGAGATGAAGAGGGCGAAGATATGGAAGACAAGCTCTTTAATGAAGAAAATAAAAATGAAGACAAATTTCAAGATGCTGACGATGAAGAAGGCGATGATGAAGAAGATGTTTGAAATTTTAATTATTATTATGTTTCCATTGATTTGTATTGATGACTGTTGAAAGAGGCGGAATTGTTGGACGAATACAGGGTCAGAATGGATTTGATTAGACTCCAGCGAAGATTCCATTCTGACCCTATAGTTGTCCAATTAATCCGATTTCTGAACAGTGTATCCTTTAGTTTTGTGTCATTCATCATAACAATGTTATTAAATTCCTATAGAAACTTTAAAGGATGACGAAGGAAATGTTTTGCTGAAATTTATACGACCTTTCCGAAACAATGCTTCGGCAAAATCGCATAGAAATATTTCCGAAAAATATTACCCGGCTGAGACAATTACATGTTGCTCTTGTCTGAAGGATGCTTCTGGACACAAATCGAATTTTCTTTTAAATTTAATGTTAAATGTAATTTTATTTGTTTAAAAAGAATCTTTTTGCAGAAACTATTATTCTTTTCGACAAACTAGACATAATCTTGCAGCCAAATAATTCTGTTTGTGTAAAAAAGATATTCAAGTGGTTCAAAACAAAAGAAGCAAGAGAAGGATGCTTTTCTTATAAGACAACTTTTTCTCTGCAGCAATATTTATTTGGAATGTTGCCAATCTTTCAAATAAATATTCCAGCAAAATTTCTCTAACATTGCGTGTTATGCGGATATTATTAATTTGGATCATCTTCAAAATTTCTAAGATGCCCCTCCGTCTATCTATATCGAATACAATGGTCTTGTCTAGTCTGTGAACTCCATTGATTTGTGTTGATGACTATTAAAAAAGGCGGAATTATTGGACGAATATAGGGTCAGAATGGATTTGATTAGACTCCAGCAAAGCTTCCATTCTGATCCTATAGTTGTCCAATCAATCCGATTTCTTAACAGTATATCCTGTAGTTTCTTGTTATTCATAATAAAAATGCTAATAAAGTTATATGGAAACTTTATACCTTTTGGAAACAACGCTCAGGCAAAATTGCATAGAAGTATTATTGAAAATATAGGGACAATATTTTGACAACATTTCGCGCACTTCTTTTGAAATATTGCTGAAATATTTCCGAAAAGTATTACCTGGATCGGACAATTACATGTTTCTCCAACGTTGCTGCCACTCAGAGAAATTTTCTTTTGTGTCAGAAGGATGCTTCTTGACACAAATCGAATTTTCTTTCAAAAATATTAAAAGGAATTTAAATTGTCTCAAAAAGAATCCTTTTGCAGCAAAACGTATTATTTTGGGACAATTTACCTAACTTTGCAGCCAAATAATTCTGTTTGTGTAAAAGAGATATTCAAGTGGTTCAAAACAAAACAGGCAAGATGCTTTTGTTTCAAGAAAACTTTTTCTCTGTGGCAATATTCATTTGGAATGTTGCCAATCTTTCAAATAAATATTCCAGCAAAATTTCTCTAACATTGCGTGTTATGCGGGTATTATTAATTTGGATCATCTTCAAAATTTCTAAGATGCCCCTCCGGATATCTATATCGAATACAATGGTCTTGTCTAGTCTGTGAACTCCATTGATTTGTATTGATGATTATTGAAAAAGGCGGAATTGTTGGACGAATATAGGGTCAGAATGGATTTGATTAAACTCCAGCAAAGCTTTCATTCTGACCCTATAGTTGTCCAATCAATCCGATTTCTTAACAGTGTATCCTGTAGTTCCTTGTTATTCATCATAAAAATGTTATTTTAACTTTTTCTTTGTGGCAATATTCATTTGGAATGTTGCCAATCTTTCAAATAAATATTTCAGCAAAATTTCCCTAACATTGCTTGTTATGCAGGTATTATTAATTTTGATCATCTCTAAAATTTCTAAGATGCACCTCCGGATATGCATATCGAATGCAATGGTCTTGTCTAGCCTGTGAACTCTTTAGAATTCGAATGCATAAATTCCGATAGCAGGAATAAATCAAAATAAAAAACAAGAAGCGAAACAAGAAAATAAGAGCAAAGCTGAAGAGGAGAAGATGGAGGAGGATGAAGAAGAGGACCGCAGGATCCGTTTTGCGGGATGAATTATGTAAGAATGCAGCCGATATGGCATAGAACTTACTTAGGCGATTTTCACACGGTTCTCGCGAACTCTTCCGGAACGCGGAATCTGATCGTTTGCAAATATCAGTAAAAGTTGGGTAGTGTCGGAACTCGGAAGAGGCAACACGGATCGTTGCGCTGGACATAGGTGGGAGGTTTATTTTATACGAGCGTGCGAGAAGAATCGCAACAATGTGGTAATTGAGAGTCCAGAGCCTATTATAAGGCGTAGTTCTATACAGATCATATAGCTCTAAAAACAAATTGAAATTTTTATTTTAATGATTTAGACTGCAACATGTCTGATCTTGTTTTCTTTTATCATCCGAACCTTCTCGAACCGTATGCCTGATCACTCTTATTTCTTGTAGCATAATAAAGCTTTGCTCTGCCGAAAAACACATCAGGATGGTTACAGCGGAAGAAACACATTCCTGGGCATACCCCGGTTGGTACAACTTTTTCACGATGATTGAAATTTAAAAATTCTTTTATGGTCGAAATGAAATCTACTTTCTTATGGACAGCAACTACTACTCTTTCCTTATTCTTTCTGTGTCTTTCTTATACTACTAGGGACCATGTTTCGATACCAATTTAGAATTTTTAATCATGGATTATTTATCGGGAAAATATCCGTATGAATAATATAAACTTATAGATAATTGATATAAATAGTTATTGGGTCAAATTTTCTAATCTTTGGTGAAAATTGATTTGCATACAAATGACTTTATTATCGAGAAGAAAGAATCAATTTTTCCCAAACTTTTTTATATCTTGCGAGATCCTTTTTGGAATTATTAACTTCATCACCATCTCTCTTTATAAATATCATCTCCATGAATGCTCTTTTTTTATTTATTTCATGAGAAAGGATCTGAACATCATCCCAGTTAAAATCATGACCATGTGATTCTATGTTTTGAAAGGACTGACTGATACTAGAACTTCTATGAGAATTATTTTTGATGTTCATTTTGAATTTTAAAACATCAAATAAATGAGAATCATTACTTACGATAAAAATAAGCGACGCATATTTTTTTATTTCAGTCAGAGATCTCAATATCAAGGTACTCACCTGAAACAGTAAACAAAATATAAAGGTTAGTCCAATTTTCAAACAGGAAAAGATTAACCAAATTTTTAATCAAGAAAGACTAAACTTAAACCAGAAAAAGTCGCATTTTGCAACGAATGGCTCAATTTCAAACCCAAAAAGACGAATTTTCAAACAAGAAGATCAATTTTATACCCAAAAAGACGAATTTTCAAATAATAGTCAAATTTTCAAGCATAGAGATGAATTTTCCAACCAAAAAGTCAAATTTTCAATAAATACATCATTTTTAGTCAAAAAGGAAAAGCAAGTTCTTCCAAATGGTCCAAATTTTAAGAAAAAAGAAAAATTTTCTGTAAAACAGTTAAATTTTAAGACAAAAGTTCTTTTTCAACCAAGCAGTTGCATTTTCAATTAAAAAAGATCAATTTTCAACCCAATAGTTAAACTTCAAACCAAATAAATGAATTTTTCAACTACAATGAACTGGAATAGTTAAATTTTCAGTTAAAAAAATTAATTTCCAATAAAAAACGGAAAACCAATTCTCACCCAAAGAGATGAATTTTAAACTAAAATGAATCCTCAACAAAAAAATTATTTTTTCTAACAAAGTGGTTCAACCTTCAACCTAGTAGTTCAATTTTCAACTAAAAAAGATAAATTTTCAACAAATAATGTGATCGATATTTTAACCAAAAAATACAATTATTTTAAATCAAAAACTTTTGAATTCTACCTAAAAGACAAATTTTCTACCAATAAAGATTTCAGTTGAATTTTCAACACCGAAATATGAATTTTTAACAAAAAGTTAAACCACCAAAATAGTTGAATTTCAATTGCTTACGAAAAATTTGAATTTTAAACCAAATAATAAAATTTGTAACTAAAAATATAATCGTCAGCAAATAGATAGATTTTTCATTTACAAAATATTATTATTAAACCAAATAGATGAATTTTCAAATTTTCAACTGAAAAATATACTTTTTGAACTGAAAATATGGAACCGTCAGACTTTCCGTGTGAAAAAATCGTTTTCTATAAAAAAAAAACCAATTCTTACATACTTGATTTCAAAAAAAAAAAAAGATTTTTCAATTATTTGAACATATCAATTTTTAACAACAAACAAACATACTTGCAAACAGTTGAATTCAACAACAAATTTTTAAGCCGGAAATGCAAAAAACAAAAAAATGATCAATTTTCAACCAAGAAGATTAATTTTCCATAAAAAAGACGAATTTTCAACAAAATACATCCTATTTTTGGTTGAAAATTTATTATTTTCGGTTCATGAGTCTAATATTTTGTTGAGAATTCAACTATTGTGATAAAACTTCGTTTTCTTTTTGAGTTGAATTCTACTGTTCTTGATTTAAAACTGAATTTTGTTTTGTTCAAAATATCAACTTAACTTGACTATTTTATTAAAAATTGTTCTTCTTTGGTTCCAAATCTTTGTTTAAAAATGTAACTATTATTTGAAAAATTCGTTCTTTTTTTCGGTTGAAAATCAATTTTTTAACTGAAAATTTATGTATTCCATTTTTGGTTGTAAATTGATCATTTTCAGTTGGAAATTCACAAATTATTTTTGAATTAAATGTATTATGTTGAAAATTTGTCTTTATTGGTAGAAAATAACCTTTTTCTGCTAAAAATTCATCTTTTTGGTTTAATTCAACTGTTTTTTATATAGAATTAAAACTTTTTTGGTTGAAATATAAGCCATTTTTGATGCGAAATAAACATATTTTTCAGTTGAAATATTAACTATTACATTTTTTGTTGAGAATCCATATTTTTTCGGAAAATTGAACTATTTTTTTGAGAATTCTTTTTTTTTATAGTAAAAAATTGATTATATTAATTAATTATTTTGATAAACATTCATTCTTTTTATTGATAATTCATCAACCCTGTTGAAAATTCATCTGTTTGGTTGAACATTTATATTAAAAAATAATAATTAAAGAACTTGGTTGAAAATTGAACTATTTTGTTAAAAATTCTTTTTTTTTGTTTGTTTAAAGTTAATGTTTTTACATGAAAATTCCACTTTTTGGTTGTTGTTGAAAATTCATCATTTTAGTTGGGGGTTCATCTCTTTTCCTGAAAATTATTTTTTTTTTGTGTTGAAAATAAACTTTGGTAATCGAAAATTGAACTTTTCCTTTTTTGATTGAAAATTGATCTTTTTAACTTGCAAATTCAATTATTTGGTTGAAGATTCATGCTTTTACGTAAAGATTCGTCTCTTTTAGTAGAAAATTAATTTTTTTTGCGGAATTTTTTTTAAATTCAACGAAGATAGGTTTAAAGTTGAATTGCTTTGATAAACATTCATTTTTGTATTTATTGATTAATGATTCAAGTTAGAAATTCATCTGTTTGGAGGAAAAATAATCTTTTTAAGTGGAAAATTCAATTTTTTCATTGAAAAATCATTCTTTCGTTGAAAATTTATCTTTTTTATAGCAAAGAAATATTTTTGGCGGAAAATTCATATTTAACAAAAAAACCACTACTTGTTTGAAAATTGAGCTATTTTGTGGAAAATTCGTTTTTTTTTTTGGTTCAAAATTTATTTATTTTTAGACGAAAAAATTGTTTTTATTGGTAGAAAATTGATCGTCTTGGTTGAAAATTCATCTTTTTTTGTTGGAAGGTTCTCTTCAAAATTTAGCTATTTTTGCTGAAAATTAGTTTTTGTTTGGGTTGAGAATTAATTTTTCAATTGAAGATTTAACTATTCCATTTTTATTTGAAAATTAATCTTTTTAGATGAAAATTCAACATATTTGCTAATTAGAAAAAATAATAATAATGATGAAGAAAAAAATGAAAAATAGCCCAAAAAATCAGGCTATTTGTCCCGAAATTTCGGTATAAATGACCCCTGATCAAGGCCCTGCTATTCGTACCCAAAAATCCAGTCATTCGTATCAAAATTTGTCTACACGTAGTCACAGCCAATTTGAAAATGACTGATTCCATCAGTTACTCAAATTGACTGATTTGAAAAGTGGCTTTTGACTGATCTGTAACTCGTCGAATCCGCACTATTTGAATCAGTCAAAATGGTCTTTGAATCAGTGACTTTTGGCTGATTCAAATTCTGAGAGTAGTTTGGTGTCAAGCATGAAAATCTCATTTTTACCCTCTTTTAATATCCAGATGCACAAAATGAAAAAAATCGTCTAGCGAAATGTGCCGAACTAGATAGAACCAACCTGAATCTCTAGTCCAATCATTGCGCGAGAGAATAATCTCAAAATTGGACCGTTAAGAGGCGCAGGAATGGAATGGGATTTAGTAGAGGAGAAGGGATTCTGATCTTCTTCATGGGAATCGCTTTTCCAAGGAAGCCCCATCATCTCATGCTTCAAAGAGCGAAACGCGTGGTACGGTATGCCGACTTTGCTGTGTATACTGTATATATATGTATATTATATCTATATATATATAATATATATATGTATATTTTGAATATATATATATATATATATATATGTATGTATAGTTTGTATATATATATTGCGCTTTACTCTCTACTGGCTCGGGATTCCCACACCTTGGCGTGCTGCCCTTAATTCTAGACATTGTCCCTGAACTAGAGACACACGCACATAAACCTTTTTAGCTCATACGTCTCACTGAACCCGAGAGTGTGTCACTTGGCCGGAGAGAGGAAGGCACAATGATTGTCTGCTCCTCTCGCGAAGATCTGCCCTAAGGTCGCGGTCGCCTTCAATAGAAAGAAAAAAAAAAGAGAAAAAGAAAAAAAGAAGCCCCTCTCCGAACAAGATCAACCCCCGAGAGACAATAATAGAAACAGTACTGCCTACCCCCTTGCAGGACCCAAATACCTAAAATACATGATACACGAGGACCCCCTTTTTCGGCGATACAATTAAAGTTCGTTGTGGTTCTCTTTTTCTTTTTTTCTTCCGTATCTTTTTGTTTCTGTCTCTCTTCTCGATTTACGTACATTATGGTGATCGATTTATGCAAGGGTTGATATCTGGGGCAGGTTCGATTAACCCTTTCAGGGTTAGGCACCTACCTGTCGAAGGTGAGACTTTGATTTGTTGGGTGCCCGGCGATTATTGTCGAGCTTGCACGAATCGGTTGGAATCGTTTATTTTTCTTCGTTAAACGGGCCCTTCTTTAACTATTCCGATCGTAGGGTTCGATGCTCTTTGATTTGAGCAATTGAGTCGTTACTGTTGGGAGGCTAGGCACTGCCCCCAGCTCTGCCTGCCTGCCTGGGCGTTTCAACGGATTTCGCCTTCAATAACCCGAGCGAACCGTATTTAAGCAACCAGGGCAAATCACTTTGACCATTAAAACACCTTTAGGTGGAATTATCTTGTCAGTGACTAGAGCAGGTTTTAGGCCCAGATTGAGCTACGAAGGGTCCGAACTAGGAAAAAAATTAGGATATGTTTGAACCATGAAATAAGCAAACAATCGAAATATAAATATACTATGACAGAAATATTTTAGGAGGCCTAATACCAGTATTTTTGATGTTAGATTCAACAGAGGTCTC
>CAKNYM010049233.1:44294-54443 GCA_932195095.1 Andricus curvator | reverse complement strand
TTAATAACTGGCCTTAAAATAATAACATCTCTAAAATAATAATTTCGTTCGAAATTAAGGAAATACAAGTTCTGAGATTTTCACTAGTGAACTGCGATAACTCAATTGGTAGAGCACCTCACATGTAATGAGTTGGTTGCTGGTTCAAATCCAGTTCGCAGTGAATTTTTGAGAACTTAATTTCTCGCGTTTTAATTTAATTTCGCATAATAGAAATTAATTTTTATATAGTAGATTATCTACTTATCAACGATTCTATAACAGAGACCTCTGTTGAATCTAACATCAAAAATACTGGTATTAGGCCTCCAAAAAGATTTCTATCATATTAAACCAGTCTAACCGAAACTTTGTTTTAAAAAACTTAGTTTCAAATATTGAATTAATAACTGGCCTTAAAATAATAACATCTCTAAAATAATAATTTCGATCAAAATTAAGGAAATACAAGTTCTGAAATTTCCACTGACGAACTGCGATAACTCAATTGGTAGAGCACCTCACATGTAATGAGTTGGTTGCTGGTTCAAATCCAGTTCGCAGTGAATTTCTTAGAACTTAATTTCTCGGATTTTAATTTAATTTCGTATAATAAAAATTAATTTTTATATAGTAGATTATCTACTTATCATCGATTCTATAACAGAGACCTCTGTTGAATCTAACATCAAAAATACTGGTATTAGGCCTCCAAAAAGATTTCTATCATATTAAAACAGTCTAACCGAAACATTGTTTAAAAAAACTTAGTTTCAAATATTGAATAAATATACTATCTCCAAGTTTATTAAAGATACCATAGCTTTTCTAAAGTACCGCAATTCAAGATGTTCAATGGAAATAAAATTGTTTAAATGAAAAAAAAAATTATGTAAAAGGATGAATCACACGATTTCTAGCTGTTATAAATAATACATTGGTATTCGACTGAACTGCTGAAAAATCGATTCTTTGGCAAAAAAATAGTAAGACGAGCAAAAAAAAAGAAGAATGTAGAAAATAAAGAAAAGTTGCAAAAAGATTAAAAATTGTTCAAACAATAAGAAGTAACTTGGAAAAAGTGAGATTTACCCCGGTGGAAAAAATTTTTACAAGAAAGTACATTTCTACAACTGTAATTTTTTGTTCAAACATGTGCTTTTTTGTGAAAAATGTACCAAATTTAACAAAAAAATACAGTTAAATACAAATAGCTAATTTTTCTTGTATTTTCTTGTAGAAAAGTAAAAAAATTAACAATAAAGTACAAGTTTCTATAATTGAAAAATTCGTATAACTTTTTATTCATATGTTTACTTTTTACTATTAAAAACTGAACAATTTTAAACTGATTTTTTGAAATAGAAAGCCTTGAATCGTTAAGATTTCAGAGTGTTAAATTAAAACTTTGTACGATACAATTTGAATTGTCCTATTTAACAAATTGTTAATATGTAAGTGAAATTATTGAATTTTGATGCATAAATAACAATTGAACAATCATCAATTTGGAAAAGATTTGAATTAGTTTAAGAGATATTTTAGGATTTCAAAATAAAATTTTGAAGATTTTCATTGATCTTTAAAGATTTTGAGAAAATAAAAAAAAATTCTGAACGTTGCTGGGAAAATTCAAAATTATTTTTTATTTTGAAAAATTAATTTAAAGAAAATATTTTAAAAATCTTGAATAATAATTAACAATTGAGAAATTATTGATTTGGAAAATAATCAGGTAAGTTTAAAATATATTTAGAAGTTTTGAAAAGATTCCAAAATAATTTAAAACGTGAAAAGATTTCATAGCATTCAAAAAACAATGTAGATTTTTGAAGATGTCGAACAAAAAATTTATAAGCTTTTTAAGCATCTAGAAAGGTTTTAAATAAATGAAAAAATATGTATCAAAATTCCGAGAAAAATTAACAATAATTTTTTGTTGGAAAAATTAATTTTAAAAGAATATTTGATAAGATTTTCAAAATTTTTAAAAAAGAATCTGGATGATCAAGATAATAAACTTATTATCAGTTTCCTGGAAAATTTAAAAATTATTTTTCTTTACGCAAATTTTAAAGCAAATATTTAAAAAGATTTCAAAAATTGAAATTTTCAGTTTAACGGTTTTAATTTTATACGAGAAAATTACTGAGCATTTGAATTAACATTTTCTAAAGTTTTAATTTGCGGTTCAGTTTTTATAACTTCAAATGAAAAAAATTTATTTTCAAGAGTTCGAATCTTTTAATTTCAATATCCGTGGTCAATTCTGTTTCAATTGTTCAATTTTGATTCGCAGTAAAAAAGTGGTTCTTTTTCGACCTAGGATAATAAATATTAGAAATATTGCAATGACAGTTAAAAATTAAACTATTTATTTGAAAATTTAACTATTTTTTGTTGAAAATTAGTTTTTTTTTTGGTGAAAGATAATTTTTTTCATTTGAAAATGTAGCTATCCCATCACATGTTTTGTTGAGAATCCATTTTTTTAGAAAAATCAACTACATAGTGTAAAGTTAAGATACTTTAATTTTTTGTTTTGGTTGAATATTCATCATTTTAGTTGAAAATTCATCTCCTTGGATAAAATGTTAACTATTTTTCTAAAAATTCATTTTTGTTGTTGTTAAGAATTAATTTTTTTCCTGAAAATGTAACTATTTTATTTTTGGTTAAAAGGTGACATTTTAAATGAAATTTTTTTTTCTGGTCAAAAATGGGTCTTTTTTAATTAAAAATGTAACTACTTGATTGAAAATTAAGCTGTTTGGTGAAGCTCCAGTGCTAATTTTGAGGAAATTTCAATTTATTAATTATTTCTAAAGTTATTTCACTTTTTATAGCAAAAATTCAAATTTTGGTAATTTAGTCGACCTGCAACCTAAAATATTTAACCAATTTGGCTAAAATTTTTAGGATGAACTGACTAGATGAAGTTCCAGTGCTACTTCTAAGAAAATTTAGATTGATCAATTATTTCTAAAGTTATTTCACTTTTTACAACAAAAATTCAAATTTTGGTAATTCATTGGACCTGTAACCTAAAATATTTAACCAATTCGGCTAAAATATGTAGGATAAACTGCCTAGATGAAACTCTAGTGGTTCTTCTGAGGAAATTTTGATTTATTAATTATTTCTGAAGTTATTTCACTTTTAATAGCAAAAATTCAAATTTTGGTAATTTAGTCGACCTTCAACCTAAAATATTCAAACCAATTTGGCTAAAATTTTTAGGATAAATTGACTAGATAAATCTTCAGTGCTACTTCTAAGGAAATTACGATTTATTAATTATTTCTGAAGTTATTTCACTTTTTATGGCCAAAATTCGATTTTCAGTAGTTCAATCGAGCTGGAGCCTACCCTACTCAACTGATTGGTCTACAAATTTTAATACAAATTCACTGGACAATGCTTTAGTGCTATTATCAAGAAAATTTTAATTTATCAATTATTTTTCAGAGTTATTTTACTTTTTATCTCCAAGATTCGATTTTTTAGCACTTCAGTCGACCATCAATGTATTATTTACAACAGCTAGAAATCGTGTGGTTCATCCTTTTATATACTTTCTCTTCAAATTCTCAAGACAATGAATATCCTAACTAGAATTGAAGATCTGGATTAAAGCACAATTGAGAGTTAATGGAAAAAGGATGTAAATCAAATTAAATTTCCCCCTCTCTCTTTCTCAGGATTGATACCATTCAATGACTTCACAGCTTCAGCTTAGGATTTACGTAGAGAACCTCTTCTACTCTAATTGAAATAAAACTCTTGGTTTCTCAATGTTAATTAGTAACCTCAGTATTTAATTTTCCCTGTATAAAAAAAAATCAATTTTCATCATCAATTTTTTTAAACTACAAAATTGTATTTTGTAAAGGAGTTTAGTTGCGCGCAACCTGATAATATTCACAAATTAATTTCTGATTGATCAGTTTTTTTCAATTCTTCGGATTGATAAAAAAAGAAGTTTAGTTGGTTCAGTGCTAGAATTTTACGTTTCAAAAAATTTTCTTTTATTTTCTTATTATGGGTCAAAAATCATCCCTCGCTGACCCTCCTCTTTTCTTAGCGCAGACTTTGGTCTCAATTTTGAATGTTAATTTCTTTTTATTTTAATTAATGTCAGATTTTGTATGCTTTCGAACCTTATAATAATTGTTGATATATTATCATAAAATTACTTAGTTTTTTTCAAATTCTTCCGATTTACAAAAAAAAAAAAAAAATTGAATCCGTTCAGCTTAAGCATTTTACGTTTTAAAACATTTACATGGTCCCCATCAGTTCCGCAAGGGCAGGTGGGGATGTTCCCTTTTTTGGTCACGGGTGGCCCGCTCGCGACAAGTGCAACATACCCCTATTTTTTGCGCGATATTTTTTTCATCACGAGAGGGGGAAGGAAATTAGGGATGCAAAACAGGGGCGCGCGTACGCCTGCGCTGACGGATATTCTAATTTATCGACCGAGAATTTGAATTTGAATTCGAATCGCGGTCGGTCGCGTGCTGTCGTCGATCCGTGCGGTGCATCAGCATCTGGCATTCGAGCGCGCTGAAAAAAAATAGGATAGAACGTGCCATTGTAATTTTTTAACGAAGGCCGATGGATATTCGAATTTGAATATCGAGTAGGTAATGAAAAGGTCCCGATAGGTCTCAAAATCCGCCGATGCGCGACGGTTATTTTTTCACATCACGCGCGCTCACAGCTGTACGATTTAAGATAATCTGAGTTAAAAAATTCAAGTTCTTCACAATTAAAATAAAAAATGAGCACAAAAAACGAATTAAAAAAAAAAATTTGTGAATATTGTCTGGTTGCGCGCATCTAACCAGTTTAGATACACATATTTGCGGAGGTTAATAAAGTTGTAAAACATACGCATTTTGTTTAAAATAAAAAAATTGAAATAAAAAATTAAGCCAAAGATCTGCGTCAAGAAAATAGGGTTAGGTATTTTTTACCCCTGAAATAATTTTGTATGAATATGAAGAATTTAAAAAAAAACTGATCAATCAGAAATTAAATTCGAACGATTACCAGCTTGCGCGCAACTGAATAAAATAATTCTGGAGGTTGAAAAAATTCTGAAACTTATGAATTCAATATTGATTGAAATAAAATAATTCAGATTGTTTTTTTCGGGAAATTTTTACGTTTTTGCATACTAGACTCCGTAGACCAGTTTTCGAAATTTTAGCGCCTGCAAAATAAAAAGTCCCCTTTTTTATTTTTGATCCTTACTTTTAAAATTTTCTCTAAATGTTTCCAAATTTGCATAAAAGTCTCCTTTTTTCTAGGTGGAAATTGAAGAAAAAATCTTGTAATATGATGCAAATTTCTTTCTGGAATCTTTGGAATTTCTGTGGAATCTTTTGGAATCTTTTCAAATCATTGAAATCTTTATTATTTTAAAATATTTCCAAAAATTCACGTCAAAAAATTGCTATCTTTCTAGTTGCACATGTATTTTTCTCGCTTCAATCCGAATTCATTATTATTAAGTAAAAACGATAGTAGACCCGATTTATTCTCGAAAATATTAAATTATAAATTAAATTATGAATCAAATATTAAATATAATATAAATAAATATATAAATATAATAAATATATAAACTAAATATTTTTTTAAACAAATCATAATTTTAAGAATTTCGAGTTCTTATATAGTTTTTCTCTTTTTTTTACACAAATAGATATGCGGTCTAAATAGTTATGAAATTTTTGAAGTCTCAGGAAATCTTTTGAAATTCTTGTTACTGACAAGTAAAAACGATTTATTATTGGAATATTTTCGAAAAAAATCATAATTGTAAGAATTTTAAGTTCTACTGTAGTTTTTCTTTTACTTTCATTTTATTAAAATAGAAATGGTCTAAATAACTATGAAATCCTTAGAATTTCTGGAAATTTATTAGAATCTTCGAAATGCTGAGAAATATTTTCAAACCTCTTGAAATCTCTAGACATCCCTTGAAATTTTCTGAAATTTTTTGAAATCTGCTGAAATTTTTCTGAAATATTTCAAATATTTTGGCACCCCTCCAATTTGCATCCCTTATTTTTTTTATTTATTCTATAGATGCAAAATTTTTAGAAATTATTTTTTGTTCACAGTTTTAAGTAGCAAGTAAGAATATGAAATTGAAAATAATGAAAAGAATACGTGCTGACTACAGGAATTTTATTTTATTCAAGCAAAAATTACTTTTTTGGATTCGTCTAGATTAACATTGAAAGGAAAAATTTCAGGTAATAGGTTGCAGATAATAAATTTTTTAACTTTTTAAAAATAAATGTTAATCTAGCGGATCTAGCCAAATCTAAAAGAGATTTTTTCTTCATTGAAAAAATCCTGCATTCAACAGGACCTTTTCTCATCATTTTCAATTTTTGATTCTTACTTGTCACCTAAAATACTTCACAAAAGTAATTTTTATGAAATTTTTGCACCAACAGGATCATTTTCAAAAATTTTGGAAGTTTTTAAAACTTTCCGGCACTACGAAAACTGTTTTAAAAAATTTGAAAAAATTCCAGTGAGTTTCTGATCTTAAGAGAAAAAAATTGAAGGGCCTTGGAAAATTTAACTTTAAATTTTTAAGTACCCAATTAAAATTAAAAAAAATCAGCGCTAATTTTAAATACTTTGATTATTTTCGAGTTTTCACACAAAATACGTCTGCATTCAGTCATTATCAAAAATCTTTTTTCTCATTCCCTATCATGAATTTAAATATTAATCCCCATTGAAAAAAATAGATTAAAAAAATTCTATCGGGCAATTTTGAGAAATCCTATTTAGAAAATTTTTTTAAATAATTTGAAAAACATCAAAAATAATCATGAACACTTTATTAAAAGTGATTGGGACCACGATATTTAAATTTCCTAGTCAATTTTACATGAAAATTGTATAGTTTCAATTAATTTAATGATAAACCAAGCCAGATTATGAAAAAATTTTGTTAGCCAAAAATCTTACATATTTTTTTCGTTTTTATATGTATAACAAGTCGTGAAAGTTAAAAAAAATCGGTGCGATAAATCTTTGTCTTTCGTGAATCCGGCATGGTGTTCCCCTACCGCGCTTAATTAAAAATCATTAAAGGAAGACGCACTTAAAATATAAATTTGAGGGCTAATTTTAGGCTTAAACCTTCTATTTTTCTTCACAAAAAGTATTAAAAATCGCAAAAAGTATTAAGAATCGCCAAAAATTCAAGGGCTGATTTGGGGTGTCTTAAAATATTCAAATTCAGATTATGAAAATCTTTCATTTTTCTTCACAGAAAATATTTAAAATCGCAAAAAATTCACAATGCGATAAATCTGCGAAAATTTTGTTTAGCAAAATATCTGACCTCTTTAAAGTAT
Organism: Andricus curvator; assembly: GCA_932195095.1. NCBI lineage: Eukaryota > Metazoa > Arthropoda > Insecta > Hymenoptera > Cynipidae > Andricus > Andricus curvator. The sequence goes on along the minus strand of CAKNYM010049233.1, from coordinate 47,070 downwards.
AAATTCAAGGGATAATTTGAAGCTAAAATCCTTCCATTTTTCTTGACAAAATATTTAAAATCAAATCTTCTCCTAATATGTGTAAAAAGTTATTTAAAAAAATCAGTCTGATAAATATTTTTCTTAAAACTTGAGAATTTTAAATTAGATTAAAATCAACTTCAAAATCCTATTAAACGTCCACTACTTCAGTTAATGCATAGAATTCCTGAAAATAAAAACAAGAATCCAACGACCAAATTTGGACAACCGCCCTAAAATGCTCCTATTGTAATTTAGAAAAAAAAAATTTATTTTTTTTCACTTTCTGGACCAAAATAAAAAAGAGGAAAGAAAAATGAGAAGACAACCAACCAAATCCCTTCTTCCTCTTTTTTATTTCTTTCGTCTTTTTTATTTTTATTATTATCAAATCACAACACAAAAACATTCATTGTTGTGATTTGATAATAATAAAAATAGAAAAGACGAAAGAAATAAAAAAAGAAAATAAAGGGGATTTGGTTGGTTGCCTTTTCATTTTTCTTTCCCCTTTTTTATTTTTGTCCAAAGAAAAAAAAAAAATTTTGTTTAAGAACTTTTTTTTTTTTTTTTTCTAAATTAGAATAGAAGCATTTCATGGTGGTTGTCCAAATTTGGTCGTGGGATTCTTGTTTTTATTTTCAGGAATTCTCTGCATTAAATATTTTTCTTATGTTAATGCGGCATGGTGTTCCCCTTACGCGCTTAATTAAAATTGATTAAAGGAAAACGCATTTAAAGTATAAATTCAAGGGCTAATTTGAGGCGTCTTAAAATATTCAAATTTAATACAGAAGATAGGAAGGAAGGCCTCTCAAAACTTTCTTGCTTTCTTCTCAATTACTACCCCAACGTGATTTCCAGCGAACCGCAAACAAAAGAGAGATAAGGCCGAGTACCTTGCTAAACCGGGCGATTAAAGCAAATAATCTTAATTAGGATTCAGCCACTGACTGTCGCAACCCTTATTGGAGAAATAAATAAATCATTAGCTAGAACGCTACTCAACTAAACCCTCTTCGTAAACTTCCGGCTCGTGTCACACTTTCGAATTTGAATATTTTTTTCACAAAGCTCGCGCGCGATCTCCGCATCGGGATTCTCGGATATGCGCGCACGCGTCCGACTTTAATTCTAATTCTAATTTTTTTTCTGCCCGTATTTTAATTTTTTTTCCCTCTGCTGCATATTTTTGTGTCGCTCGTGCGGACGAGCGCGCGCTCGTCCATTCCACGCGCAGGCGCAATGCACGCGACAAAATTTGAATCTCATTCGAATTTCATCGGATTTAAATTATTTTTTCTGGGGCGAGGGTTGCGCGTGCTCGATTATTATTTGCGTCGATGCAGCTGAGATTGAAAGAGAGCCAAACAATCGAACGAATGAGTCGTAACGGTGTTAAAGGTGGAATTAACATCCTAACAGGTTTTAACTGAATATTAAGTGAGGAAAGGGGTTGGCTGTCAAAAAATGATTCTTATTTTTACAAAGAAACAAGAGTTTCTTGTATAATCGGAGAAAGACAAGACTTTTGTTGTTTCGTTTCAATCTGCATTGAAGAAAATCCATTCAATCTGAGGGGGATCGAACCTGAATCGAATTATTCAGACACAAGTCGCGCACTTCAGCGCTATGCTAAATGGAACACGTTTGTCATCCATTGGTAGGGTTTGGCTTATTGCATGCATATTAAATTTAATTCTTTCATTTCTCAGGGTTATATTGAGTCTTTTGTTTTTATAATAATTTTATTAATAATTTTGCCACTTCAGCTTCATAAAGAATAGGAAAAGTGCAATATAGACGGAATTCGAACGATGTGGTTCGTGACTACCTTGTAAAAATTACCGAACCGTGAAATAAGTTTTAACCGATACTAAATCATCTTAGTATAATTTACGGAGAGCTGAAATGGATTTTTTATGAGAAAGTTGTTGCTTTGAATCGCCGTTTTTAATGGATTTTTTACTTGGAATGGAAAAGGATGAAATGAATGTATGCTAAAGTTAAATAATTCATTAACAGCGGCAAATAACAAAAAATAATTTTTTGTTGTAAAAATGGGTTTGACACCGCTAAATATATTTTTTAAATTCTGTCAAAAATTTCGATGATGTGATTTGTTTTCTCCGGGACCGTTTTTGATTTTTCTTGGTCAAATGATTTCAAGGATTTCACATAGCTTTCAATGATTTCTCATAGATTTTAAAAGATTTCAATATTTCAAAAAAGTTTAACGATTTAGCAAAAATTAAAAAGATTCAACCATGATTTCTTAATGATCACAAAGATTCCAAAACATTTCAAAATATTTCAGAAGATTTCACGTAAATGTCAAAGAATTTAGAAGGATTTTAAAGATTCCAATAATTTCACAAACTTTTCTCAAACATGCCACAAATATTTCGAATGATTTCAAAAATTTTACAAAGCTTTCAATGACTTCACATACATTTTGAAAGATTTCAAAAGGCTTAAATATTTCAAAAAATTTTAATTATTTCACCACAATTCAAAGAGTTCCAAATGATTTCACAAAGATTTCATAAAATTCAAAAGATTTGAAATATTTCGAATGATCTCGAAAATTTCACAAAGCTTTTAATAATTTCACATATATTTCAAAAGATTTTGAAAGATTTAAATATTCAAAAAAAAAATGTGAATATTTCGCGAAAATTTCAAAGATTTGTCAATGATTTCACAAGGATTACAAAGATTTCAAACCTTTCAAAATATTGCAGAAAATTTCGCG
>CAKNYM010049233.1:31421-44284 GCA_932195095.1 Andricus curvator | reverse complement strand
TAAAGATTTCACAATGATTTCACAAAGATTTCAAAGATTCAAAAAAATATTTCAAAAACTTCGAAATATTGCAGAAGACTTCGCGAAGATTTTAAAGAATTCAGAAAGGTTTCAAAGATTTTAAAAGATTTCAATAATTTCACAAAGATTTCACGAAGATTTCAATGAATTCAAAAGATTTCAAATATTTCGAATGATTTCAAAAGATTTCAAAGATTTCACAATGATTCCACAATGATTAAAAGATTTCAAAATATTTCAAACATTTCAAAATATTTCAGAAGATTTCGCGAAAATTTCAAAGAATTCAGAAAGGTTTCATAAATTTCAAAAGATTTCAATGATTAGCAAAAATTCCACAAAGCTTTCAAAGAATTCAAAAGATTTCCAATATTTCTAATGATTGCAAAAAGATTTAAAGATTTCGCAATGATTTAATAAAGATTTCAAAGATTCAAAAAAAGATTTCAAACACTTCGAAATATTTCAGAAAATTTCGTGAAGATTTCAAAGAATTCAGAAAGGCTTCAAAATTTTTTAAAGATTTTAATTATTTCACAAAGGTTTCAAAGATTCTAAAAGACTTCAAATGATTTCAAAGATTTGATAAAACTTTCAATGATTTCACATAAATTTCAAAAGATTTTGAACGATTTAAATATTTTGAAAGATTCTAATATTTTAAAAGATTTCAATGATTTCACAAAGATCTCAAATAATTCTAAAAATTTCAAGCAACAATTATTTACAGAATTTGTAAAACATTGAAATATTCAACAATAAGCAATCTATATAATTAAAGTTAAAAAACTTATTTGTTATCGAATCTCTTCCACAATGTACAATTAAACTTCAATAAATTGTTTAAACAGTTGAATATTTGTTTCAAAACAAAAATTATTTGAAATATTTATTTCAGAACAAAATTGTTTGAACAAAAAAAAATTATTAAAAAAAAAACGAATTTGTTACAAAATAGGGTAGTAATATCTGAATGACTTGAATATTCAATAATGAGCGACAAACTTAAACAAATTTTTAAAAAAACCTTTCACTGAGTTAGTAGAAAAAAATTATTCAAACAAATGAAAACTGTTTTTTTCTAGATGTTTCACAAAACAGGTATGAATTTGGACCTCCCTGATGATCATATTTGAAATTTTCTTCTACACTCAGAAAAAAAATTGTTGAACTAAAGAAACTGCTTTCTTGGATATGCATGAAAATTGGGTTGAATTAAACAAATTTTGGTCGATTTAACAAAATGTTTGATTGAGCCAACCAAATTTATTTGTTGAGTCAATCAAATACTCCACCTCCCAAAAGATTGGTTTAAAACGAACAAAAAATTCAGTTGCATCAACCAAATATTTTGCTATCCATATAATAACCAGATTCAATGCTTGAACCAACCAAAATTTTGCTGATCCAACCAAATCGTTTTCTGAGTGTATCTCCTATATTTTTGAGAAACAGCATTCATCTAATTATTGAAGAATCATCTCAAATGGATATCTTATAATTATATTATGTTCGCTTACTGCTACAAAGTTAGCAATTGATCACTATGTGTGATAGATCGATTTATTTACATACAATACCATTTTTTTCAAAAAAGACTAAAAAAATCTCCTCTTAAAAGATGCGGATGATGCAAAACTAAGATATCAAAACACGACACGATTGAATCATATGATAAGATGCGAAACGTAATGACATTTGTCCAAGTCGAATTACTGCCACCCACACGAGTCTCTTGACCTCCCTACACAAAAAAATGACAAAAGTATCTCCTCTTCAAGTGGAGAGGAAAGGGTTGGAAGGGGAAAATTTTACGACTTCGACGAGACGCATTTTCAATGCCCGCTAATTCTTTGGCAGTGGTTCGACGCGTCATGCCCCTAGACAGGAAAACAACATTGCGTAGGTGTCCGTCGATTTTATTGGTGCATTGATGTTGGCAACCCCGCTGCAATTTCTTCGTTACATTGTCAATGCTAGAGTTAGAGTCGAGTAGGTAGGTATAAAATAAAAATTTATTTACATTTTAAACCTTTCTATCAACTGGACTTTATTCTGGTACCTGCAGAGCACAATCTCTTCCAATATCGACGCATGAAAACGCTATGAGGGCTGCTGTCGACCATAAAAGTGTTGACTTCGTGTTTTCTTGTTTGCTAGAATTTTATGAATAAGAAGCTTAGGCTCACTAATTTCACTTGCGTCTTTTCAAAAAACGAGTCGGGGGAATCCAGTACGAGGTGGATAGAAAAGCTTTTGATGAACAAGTGGAGAAAGGACATTGTTGCATTTATGAAACAATAATCCAAAACTCATTCAAAAACATTTTTTTTATGTATGAAGTGATTATTTACCAACTATGATAGACAAAGTAAACTAGAAATAATTTTGTGGCTTAATGGTATAATAATAATAATGTTGGTAGGAGGCATAAGGTCCTAATATTGATCATTGGTGAACAAGTGGGGAAAGTATCACTACGAAATTGAAGCTGGAATTTGAAGATAGCAATGTTGTCACATGCATTATGTTACACTCAGAAAAATGTTTGTTTGAATCAAACAAATTCTTTATTTGATATAGGGTCAAAAAAATATTTGATTGAATGAAACAAATATTTGTTTGATTTCAACAAAACTTATTTGAGTGAAACACACCACTGTTGAATTCAAACAAATTTTATTTGAATAAAACAAACTCTAGCTTTGATATAGGATGAAACAAATGTTTGTTTGGTTTAAACGAACATTTTTTTGAGTGTATCCATTTATCCTTGACTTCATACATTTTTTAACATGTTGTAATTTTATTAAGATGGTGATCTTCTGATAAGAAGTGAACATTCATATTTTAAGCCTTTAGCTGCCGAAGGACATTGTGTATGAATTTATGAAACAATATTCCAAAACTGTGATTCAAAAACATATTTTTTAATTGGTACAGTGATTATTTACCAACTATAAAAGACAAAAAAAACTATGACTAATTTTATTTGGTTATGTTGGTAAAAGGGATAAAATCCTAATATTGACAATTGATGAAAAAGTAGGGAAAGTATCATTACATTCATTTTAAAGATAGCATTTTCGTCACATGAATTAAATTAGCCATTTATTCTTTATTTTATAATTTTTTAACAAGTTGCAATTTTACACTTCTGATAAGAAGTGAACATTAAAATTTCAAGGCATTAGCTGCCGAAGGACATTGTTGAATACATGAAACAATAATCCAAAACTGTTATTCAAAAACATTTTTTCATTTATGCAGTGATTATTTTCCAAATATAATAATGCAAAAAAAACGAATAATTGTATTCTAATGAATATTTATTAACTTGTTCATTTATTAAAATTTTGTTTAGTTAGTAGCACTTACTTGTTGTGCTCGCAACCTAATAGCAAAACAATTACTTTCCTGACTTTTCCCTTACTTTTCCTGACCTATCTGATCTTTTATAAACGGAATAAAACAATTTAAGATCTTTAAGAATTTTAAATTTATTGATTTTATTCAAAAAAGATGAAATTTCAATCCTAAGGAAGAATTTTCTCTCCAAATAAACGAATGTTCAATAAAACAGTTGATTTTTCGAACAAAGAAGATGACTTTTTAACAGAATACTTGAATTAAAAAAAATTAAATTAAATTTTCGACAAAACAGTTTGATTTTTAACCAATCAGTTGCATTTAGAACCAAACAGTTCAACTTTAGACGAATTTTCGACAGAATAGTTGAGCTTGTAATCAAATAGTTGAGTTTTCAACAAATGAATTATCAACCAAATTTTCGAATTTTTAACCAAAAAAGTTTAAGCTTCAACCAAAAACAGTTGAATTTGCAAGCAAATAATTAAATTTTCAAGTCAAAAAGATACATTTTTCGAGGGAAAGTTGAACTCACTAACCAGAGAGTTAAATGTTCAAAAAGTAATCAAATTTTCAACAAAATAGTTGAATTTTTAACCAAATAGTAAAATTTTCAACCTAAAAATACGAATTTTCAATTAGGAAGATTAATTTTCCACCGAACAAGATGAATTCTCAACATACATGAACTTTCGAACAATAAAGAGTTGATTTTTCAAGTAAAAAAGATACATTTTCAAGAAAGAAAAAAATTTAATTAAAATTATTATTGCAATTTCAAGCCAAAAAAAAATATTCTTCAGTCAAACAGATGATTTTTCAAACTGAAAATACAAATTTTCAACAAAAAAGTTCATTCTCAACCAGACAGTTTGATTTTTAACCAAAAAGGAAAAAATTACATTTTCAGTTAGAAAAATTAACTTGTAACCAAAAAGACGTATTTTCACGAAAATAGTTTAAAAAAATTTTAAACAAAATAATTCAACTTTTACCCTATCAGTTATATTTTCAATTAAAAAGATCAATTTCCAAGAAAATTTCTGAATTTTCAATGAAAGATTTGAATTTTCAACCAAAAGGCCAATTTTCAGACAAATTGTTGAATTTTCAATCAAGAAAGATTTCAGTTGAATTGTCAGCACCAAAATATGGATTTTCGACAGAACAGTTGGCAATAAATATCTAATTTGTCCCTGACCAATTTTCCATTTTTCCTGATCCTTTTCACGAATTCTTTGTGTCTAACTTGATAATATTTTCTTTATTTATTTTACGAGCAAATTATAAATTTTAATATCTTCATTGCCATTTTAATATAAGTGAATAATTAGTGTGTCGATAATTCAGGCCACACCTGTGACCTATCGTATTGTAAACTCATAACTAGGTTTTAATAACGCTCATATCCTACACAAAACTCAAAGTACCGTTGGCTAATAACAATGTGTTTATTGGCGTAGGAAGGAATGGTCTTGTAAATAAAGAATGTAGAAAATTAAAAAAAAAATTTTTCTGCAGAAAAAATCCAGCAAATGAAAGGGTGCGTACAGTACTTAACAGTACACAAAAATACATTAGATAGGTATTTTTCTTTTGATTACGTGAGCCTTAGTTTCCGAGATATCCAAGTTTGAGTATTTACCTTTTTAGCGTATAGCGTCCAAGCTTAGAGCCCAAGCGTATCGCCCAAGCGTAGCGCCTAAGCTTAGAGCCCAAGCGTATCACCCTAACGTGTCACTCAAGCGTACTGCCCAAGCGTATCATCCAAGCGTAGAGACCAAGCGTAGCGCCCAAGCGTAAATAATGAAACCTCGATATCTCGCAAACTAATACCCACTGGATCGAAAGAAAAAATAGGTATATAATGGATTTTTATGTACTTGTACTAAGTAAATCCCCAGTCGAATCGCCGGTCAAAATAAGAATATGGAAATAGGCTGGAGATGGTAATGATGAATTATTGAATGAAATGAAATCAAGACGATAGTATCGCAAGTCCGTGATTAAAAAGGCCTTTGAGGTCCGTGGGTCTTTCTTTGAGTGTCTGTTGTCTGCCTTCGCAATTCGCATTCTGGCACACACGCGAGCGAGCGGCTCACGGGCAAAGACCTCGGTTATCACGGTATATCATTCCCTCGGCGTTTTCCCCAGAGTCAGGTAAATCCGGTAATTAGGTAAATAAAGCTACCTGTGTACATACCTGTGCGATTGTTACGAGTACTACAGGCATCTACCCTCTGTGTATGCACAACCCTCACACACAAAACACACACATGCAAGCGCACGTGTCCTTATTCATGCACACATTGTCATAATAGTCTTTTTTTTAATAATAGTCTCGCTCACGTTTAACGAATTAGCCTACTCATGGACTTGGATTTGCGATACCCAATTTCAGTCTCATCGTTTCCCTCCCACACCTACTAAAAAAAAAATGTCAGGGGCTGTCCATCAATTACATTATCAATTTTTGTATATTTCTGACCCCCCCCCCCTACTGATGTAACGTAGCCATTGAGTAAACTAAGGTAAAATAAGGGGAAGGTGAAACATTTATTTTTTAATTTAGGAAAGTAGAAACAACCTTTTTATAAGAAATTGCATAGTTCTATGAATTTTTGAGAAAAAAATCTCTTGAAATTCTTTGGAATCTTTCAAAATAACTTAAAATATTTAAAAGGTTTTCTAATACGGGACGCTTCTCTGATCAAAAAATAAAATTCAAATCCCATCGACACAGTAACTTTATTATACTTTATTATATAAAATAATTAAAATTTCAACAAAATAGTTCAAGTTTTTAGAAAATAGCACAATTTTAAACGTACGAAGGTAGACTTTCAACTCAGAAGATGAATTTTCTACCAAAAGATGAATCTTCAACAAAATACATGAATTAAAAAAAAATAGTTGAATTTTCAACTAAAAAATTTAAGTTCACAACTAAAAAAGAACTAGTTTAATTTTCATTTAAAAAAACTGCTTTTGAACAAGAAAAAAGGAATGATCAACCAGTTGAAGTTAACGAAAAAATAAGAATTTTTAACAAAATAGTTGAATCTTCAACATAAATGGTGAATTTTCAACAAAAAGAATTAATTTTCTACCCAAATGGTAGAATTTGCAACAAATTGCATGCATTTCCTACTAAGCAAATGAATTTTCATCTTATAAGGAAAACATTCTTAACCTAAAATGGAAGAGCTACAATTTCAAATAAAAAAAATTAATTTTTAACAAAAAAAAAATTTGTAACAAAAATGTTAAATTTTCAAATAAATAGTTCCATTTTTAACCAAATAGTTCAATATTCTACCAAAGTAGTTGAATTTTCAACAAAAAATATTAATTTTCAACAAAAAAGTTAATTTTTAACCAAATAGTTTAATTTCTTTACCAAATTGTTGAATTTTTGAGTAAAAACAAAGCAAACTTTAAACCAAAAGTATGAAGTTTGCAAAGAAAAAAAATCTTCAACCAGAAATTTTCAACAAAATAGTTGAATGCTCAATTAAAGTAAGTTAATTTTAAACCAAAAATTGGCATTGTTTACCGAAAGGGAGGAATTTTCAACCAAAGGGATTAATTTTTTGCTCAAATAGATGAATTTTAAATAAAATACATGAATTTTCTACCAAATATTCAAATTTTAAACTTATAAAGAAAAAATTTTACACATAAAATGAAATAGCTACATTTTCAGATAAAAAAATCAATTTTTGACAAAAAAATACAAAATATCAACAAAATAGTTAAATTTTTAACAAAAAAGTAAATTTTCAACACAATAGTTTATTTTTCTACCAAATTGAACAATTTCCAAGACAAAAAATCAAATTTTGAACCAAATATATGAATTTTGCACACAAAAAAAACCAAAAACTACCAAAAACGATGCATTCTTAACAAAATATTTAAATTTTCAACTGGAGTAGATTAATTTTTAACCAGAGATTTGCATTTTTTACCTAAAGGGATATATTATCAACCAAAAAGATTAATTTTCTACCGAAAAATACAAATTTTTAACAAAATACATTAATTTTGAAACAAATAGTTGAATTTTCATCTAGAAAACATCAATTTTTTACTTAAAAATATCAATATTCAACCATAAATGAAAAGGTTCCATTTTTAGTTGAAAAAAATTAATTTTCAAACCAAATGATGAATCTTAATAAAAAGCTTTTTCAATAAAAGACTTCATTATTCAACCGAATAGTTGGATTTTTTACTAAAAAAAATAATTTTGAAGAGAAAGTTCAAAAAGATTTAAAAACATTTTAATTGATTCCATAAAATTTATAAAAAGAATATCAAACCTTTGAAGGGAATTTTTTAATTTTGCAGGATAAAAAAAAAATTAGGGAAAATTCCCATAAGTTCACGATAGTCAGAGGTTTTGAATAAATCGCCAAAAGAATTTAAAATTTTAAAAAATTTAAAAAAATTATTCGAAATAAAATGTTTAAGCTTTTTAAGGATTTTGAAAGGTTTCAAGATAATACATAAATTTCCTTAAAATTCCTGAAAAAATTTCAAATGATTTTTTTATTTTGGATGATTAATTTCATGAGAATAACCAAATCAATATAATAAAATAAAAATTAATGATTGAATTGAATAATTAATTAATTCAATTGTTTCATTAGTTACAAATTTTTTGATTGTTAAGATTCAGGAATCTTATAATTCGCGAATTCCCATGTGTTGCAAATTTTACATTGTGGGATATTTTATAATTTCGGCAATGATTTTAGGAATTTTCTTTAATCGTGAATTTTCCAATTTGCCAATTTTGAATTGTCCGCAATTGTTTTCATTTCGAAAAATTTCTATTTCAAATATTATATTTTTCGGGAATTTTCCAGTGTCCGGAATTTTAATTTTCGGGATTTTTCAGTCATCGCTCAAAAATGTCAACAAAAAATCTGAAAGACTCTAATGAATTTTTTTTTTTAATTTTGAAACATATTTAAAAATTTTAGGAAAATTTGAGTCTGTTTGAGAGGTATTTTGAAATATCAGAAATTTTTAAGAATAAAAATGAATGATATAATATAATAATAAATAAAAAATATATATATGTATAATGTATAATATATATATATATATATATATATATATATATATATATCTCACCCATCTCACGATTGTGAGACGTGGCCATAGGTGTGATTTACCGCGGTGCTACTGGGGGCTATTGACATTTCGTTGGATGGCAGTTGCTCTTAGTGGGACCCTGTGGTGGTTGTTTAACTTTTTTTTAAATTATATATATATATATATATATATATATTATATATATAATAAATAAAAATAAAAATCGTCACTTACGATCGAAATAAGCGAAGCACATGCTTGTATTTCAAGCTGAGATCTCAATATCAAGGCACTCACCTGAAACAATAAAAACAATAGAAAGGTTAGTCCAATTAATGAAGCCGCACTCTAAAATGGTATTTTCAGTTGTGGAAAATGTTTAATATTTAATAACTGCATTACATTCGGCTAAAGTGGAATCCACTCTAATTAACAAAGATTCGATTTAATTTATTCAAATTCAGTTAAATTACTGCACGTTCCCTTGAATGGTACTAATTTCTCAAAAATTCAGTTCAACCCACTGAAATTCAGTTAAGTTCACTCGAATTTGACTTTGCCAGGAATTCAGTTAAATGTACTTTGAATTCAGTCTTGAGTATGGTAAGTATAATGCGCGGTCGTGCAGCTTTGGGGGCCCGGAGGCGCTAACATTAAAATCGTATGCTAATGGGGCACTATGCTCCTTCACTATGGGTCGGCGCAGTACCTAGTAAGTCTAGGTTTCTTCCTAATATTAGCCAAGTCGGTGCAAGGGGGTGGTCTGGGATTGGGGGAGTGAGAAAGCGAACTTAAAGAAGGAAAAGAAGATAAAAAAGAGTATAAGAGAGTGAAAGAGTGGAGGAGAGTAGAAGAGTGTGGGAGAGTAAGAGAGGGACAGAGACTCGAGGCTCTCTGAGTAGAGGGTCTGTGAGCTCGCGTGCCTCCGATAATTATACGCTCGACCCGAGACCCGAGACTCGAGAATCGAGTCTGAGGTTCGACGGGTCGAAGTTGACCGCCGTCTAATCGATTCGCCGCTTCGACATGGAAATTCTTCGACGGCCCTAAGGGTAACGCTTCTCCCGTAATCTGGCCACAACACCGAACTTTCTTCTAACCTTTCCTCTTCCTTCCTCCTTTGTTTTGCGTCTCAATTCTAGGCTCTCTTCAACTCCATGAAGATCTTGGTGAGATGATTTTGCTCAAACTGGAAAGTTGACAGCAAAAATACACTGGATTCCCGCTTTACCGGATCCCGATATACCGGATAATGCGGTCAAAGGGGGCGAGAGAAAGGCGCTTGTAAGGTCAGTGGAGTTGCGCAGTTTATGGTTCGGCACTATACGAAGACACAAACAAAAAGGAGAAGAAGAAGGTTTCGGAGAGTCCCGATTTACCGTGAAGTCCATTGAGGGTATCCCCAAAGTGCCCGGTAAGGCGGGACTCCAGTGTATCAGTAAGAGCAATAGCAATAAACACAATAGGCGTAGTAAGCAATAGGTGCCAGCCATAAACGCAACAGCAATGAATGATCATTCAGAGAAATGTCCTCTTGTGTCAAATGGATGCTTCTTGACATAAATGGAATATCCTCTCAAATTTAAGTTCAAGAGGATATTCATTTGTCTCAAAAAGAATCTTTTAGCAAGAAACGCTATCCTTTTGTCACAAACTTCACCTAATCTTGCAGTCAGATACACTGGAACTTGGAATTATGGCATCTGAGTTTATGTCCTTCCGAGAACTGCTGGCCTCGTGTGGCCTCGGAATGTGGTAATGCACTCTCCGCGCGTCAGTTGCATCAGGTGAAGACATGCCTGGCAATCCAACGGACAGCGTTCATGCGGCCCTGACTGCTTACGTTCAGAGCGCCTGGATTTATGTCCAAGGCAATGCCCGAAATCGGTCATAATTCCAAGTTCCAGTGTAATTCTGTTTTTGTGTGAAACAGATTTTAATGTGTTTCAAAACAAAACAGACGAGAGGAGGATGCTTTTTTTCGAGACAACTTTTTCTCTGAGTGAAATAGGCGCAATAAGGCGTAATATATGAAATATTACGCAACAAGCGTAAGACTTCACACTTCTTCCCCTATTTCCTTCTGTTTCCTGTTTTTAAGGACTTCCACTGTTTTCCAGAAACGTCTACATTTTCCCCTATTTCTCGTTTTTTTTGCTTGAATACGAACTGAATTACTGCTATATTTTTGGGTCAGTATACATCTTTATTGGTTAAAATTTTTATTCAAATCTTGAAAGAAGAACAATTTTTTTTGAGTCATTATATGGTTGAAACTTTAACAGTATTGTAAAATTGGGTCTTTTTTGAAATTCATTCTTTGTTGAAAATTGTATCTTTGCTGGTTGAAAATGCAAATCTTTGTAAATTAATCGGTTTTCATTCTGGATTCAATTACATACATTTTCAACTGAAAATTTAACTCTTCCATTTTTTGTTCAAACTTTATATTTTTTAAGTGAAAATTCAACTATTTGTTTTAAGATATATCAGTTTTCCTGAGGATTTAACTATTTTGTTAAAAATTCGTCTTTTTTGGTTGTAATATCAACTATTACTTCTCTCGTTAAGAATGCATCGCTTTTGGTTGAAAATTCATTTCTAGGTTTAAAAATTTACTTATTTGGTTGAAAATTCATTTTTTATTGTTATAAATACAACTTCATTTTTTCGGTTAAAAATTAAACTGGTTTTTATTTAAAATGAAAATAGTTTTTGGTTAAAATATGAACTATTACATTTTTGGTTCAGAATTCATCTCTTTTGGTTGAAAATTCTACTATTTGTTTGAAAATTTAATTATTTTGTTGAAGTTACCATTATTTTGTTGCAAATTCAATTATTTTGCTGAAAATTCAATTCCTTGTTCAAAATTTTAATAATCTTGTTGAAAATTAATTTTTCAAATTGAAAACTCAACTATTTGGTTGAAAACGTAATTATTTCTTTTATAAGTCGTGCTTTAAGTAGAAAATTAATCTTCTTGGTTAAAAAAAAGTCTTTTTGGTTGAGGATTTGTCTATTTGGTTGAAAATTTAACTATTTTTTGTATAATTCTTTTTTTTTACTGAAAATTAATTTTTTTTAAATGAAAATTCAACAATTGCATTTTTCGTAAAAACTAATTGATATTTTTTAGTTGAAAATGTATGTATTTTTAGAAAATACGCTATTTTTATGAAAATTCGACTACTTGCTTTTAAGTTGAACTACTTCGTAAAAAATTATCTTTTTCCTAATTTTTTTCTTTTAAAGATTTCTTTTTTTGTTGGCTTGAAGATTAAAAGTATTTGCTTGAAAATGCAACTATTCATGGTTGAAAATTCATCTTTGTATAAGTTAGAAATTCAACTATTTAGTTAAAATGTAAACTATTTTGTTTAAAATTTAATTATTTTATTGAAAATTTAACTATTCCGTGAAATTGATCTTTCTTGGTTGAAAATTCAACTGCTGTGTTGAAACTTCGTTCTTAAGTATTACAAAATTCATCCTTCTTGACTGAAAATGGACTTTTCTATTGAAAGTTCACCTTTCCTGGTTTAAAATTCAATTATTTTCCCAAAAATTTAATATATTTTGATTTAAAATCTCAGTCGAATTTAAAGCGTTTCATATAGAATTCAATATGGATTTTACATTAATTTCATGTAAAAGAATTTATTTCCCTATTTTCGGGGAAAATTTCCCTATTTCAAGGAATAACCACAAAAAAGCGAAATAGCAATTACCACCAGCATTGATTAATAGGTGCAAGCAATAAGAACAATAGGCGGACGCAATAATGAGGACGCGCACGCAATAATCAGGAGGTGCGTGAAATAATCAGGAGGCTCGCGTAATAATCAGGAGGTGTGCGCAATAATCAGTAGATGTGCGCTACAATCAGGAGATATGCACAGCAATCAGGAGGTGTGTGCAATAATAAGGAGGCGCGCGCAATAATCAAGAGGCGCATGCAATAATCAGGAAGTGCGCACAATAATCAGGAGGCGTACGCAATAATCAAAAGGTGCGCGCAATAATTAGTAGATGTGCGCAACAATCAGGAGATGCCCACAAAAATTAGGAGATGTGCGCAATAATCAGGAGGTGTGTGCAATAATGAGGCGCGTGGAATAATCAAGAGGCGCATACAATAATCAGGAATTGCGTGCAATAATCAGGAGGCGTACGCAATAATCAGAAGGTGCGCGCAATAATCAGGAGGCACACTCAATAATCAGGAGGTGCGTGAAATCATCAGGTGGTGCGCGCAATAATCAGGAGGCGTACGCAATAATCAGCAGGTGCGCGCAATAATCTGGAGGCACACTCAACAATCAGGAGGTGCGCGCAATAATCAGGAGGTGTGCGCAATAAACAGA
>CAKNYM010049233.1:2094-16720 GCA_932195095.1 Andricus curvator | reverse complement strand
GCTTGCAAGTTCTATAAATTAATCTTGCTGCTTGGATGTTCTATAAATGAATTTTGTGGCTTCAAAATTCTATAAATGAATCTTGTGGCTTTGATATACTATAAATGAATTTTGTTGCTTGCAGGTACCACAAACTAATCTTGTTGCTTGGATGTTTCGTAAATGAATCTTGTTGCCTTGATGATCTAGAAATTAAGCTTGGTGCTTGACTGTTATATTGATGAACCATGTTTCTCGAAACTTCCATAAATTAATATTGTTGTTTGAATTTTCTATAAATTAATCTTGTGGCTCAGATGTTCTATAAATGAATCTTGTTTCTTGAAAGTTTCATAAATTATTTTTGTTGCTTGGATGATCTATAAATGAAACTTGTTTCTTGGATGATCTATAAATGAATCTTGTTGTTAGAAAGTTCTATACATTATACTTGTTGCTTGGAAGATCTATAGATGAAGCTTGTTGATAAGATGTTCTATAAATTAATCTTGTTGCTTGCAAGTTCTATAAATTAATCTTGCTGCTTGGATGTTCTAGGAATGAATCTTGTAGCTTCAAAATTCTATAAATGAATCTTGTGGCTTTGATGTACTATGAATTAATTTTGTTGCTTGGAAGTACTACAAATTAATCTTGTTGCTTGGATGTTTTGTAAATGAATCTTATTGCCTTAAGGATCTAGAAATGAAGCTTTTTGCTTGGCTGTTCTATTATGTTCTATTAATGAGCTATGTTTCTCAATAATTCCATAAATTAATATTGTTGTTTGAATGTTCTACAGATTAATCTTGTGGCTTAGATGTTCTAGGAATGAATCTTCTTACAAGTTCTATAAAATTATCTTGCTGCTCGAATGTTCTATGAATAAATCTTGTTTCTTTTATGTACTATAAATGATTTTTATTGCTTGGAAGTTCTATAAATTAATCTTGTTTGAATGGATATTCTATAAATGAGTCTTGTGTGCTTGGATGTTCTAGAAATGTATCTTGTCGCTTGAAACAATAAAACTGGAAAATGGATGTCGATTGGTAAGTCAATAAATACTAGTCAAATTTTTGGTCTAGAAAATTGGGACACAAAGAATATTCTGATCATGCTCTATAAATTAATTTTCTCGCTTGAATTTTCTATAAATGAATCTTTTCGTTTGGATGTTCTGTGAATGAATGTTGTTGCTTGGATGTTATATAAATGTATATTGTTGCTTGGATGTTATATAAGTGAATCTTGTTGCTTGAATTATTTATAAATGTAGCTTGATGCTTGCAAGTGATATAAAATAATACTGTTGCTTGGATGTTCTATAAACAAATCTTGTTGTTTGGGTATTCTATAAACGAATCTTGTTTGGAACAATGAAACTGGAAACTGTTTGTTGTTTAGAGAGTAATTAAGATTTAGTCAAATTTTTGGTTTGAATAATTGTCAAACGAAGAATATTCTTATCATGTTCTATAAATGAATCTTTTCGTTTGGATGTTCTATAAATCAATTTTGTGGCCTGGGAGTTCTGTAAATTGATCTTGTTGCTTGGATGTTCTATGAATTGATCTTGTTGCTTGGATGTTCTATAAATAAATCTTCTTGCCTGAATGTTTTATAAATCAATCTTGTTGCTTGGATGATCTAGAAATTATGCTTGTTGCTTGGCTGTTCTATTAATGAAACTTGTTGTTCCAAAGTTCCATAAATTGATATTGTTTCTTGAATGTTCTATAAATTAATCTTATGGCTTAGATGTTCTAGAAATGAATCTTGGTGTTCGGAATAATAAACCTGCAAAATTGATGTTGATTAGAGAGTAAATAAATTCTAGTCAAATATTTTGTTTACAAAATTTTCAAAAGAAGGGTATGCTTATCATGTTTCATAAAGAAATCTTTTCGTTTGGATGTCCTGTAAACGGAGCTTGTTGCTTGAATGTTCTATAAATGAATCTTGTCGCTTGGATGTTTTATAAATGAATCTTGTTGCTTGGATGTTCTTTAAGGAAAGCTTGTTGCTTGGATGTTCTATAAATGAATCCTGTGGCATAGGTGTTCTATAAATGAATTTTCTCGCTTGGATGTTTTATAAATTAATCTTTTTGCTTGGGTGTTCTTTAAACAAAGCTTGTTGCTTGGATGTTCTATAAATCAATCCTGTCGCATGGATATTCTATCAATGAATCTTCTTGCTTGGAAGTTCTAGAAATTAATCTTGTTTCTTGGATGTTCTATAAATTAATATTGTTGCTGGGATGATATATAAATGAAGCTTGTTGCTTGCCTGTTCTATAAATGAACCTTGTTGCTGAAAATATCCATAAATTGATATTGTTGCTTAAATGTTCAATAAATTAATCTTGTGGCTTAGATGTTCTAGAAATGAATCTTGATGTTCGGAATAATAAAACTGCAAAATGGATGTTGATTAGAGAGTAAATAAATTCGAGTCAAATTTTGTGTTTATATAATTTTAAAATGAATACTATTCTCATCATGTTTTATAAATAAATCTTGTCGTTTGGATGTTCTATAAGCAAAGCTTTTTGCTCGGATGTTCGATAAATGAATCCTGACGCATGGATGTTCTACAAATGAATCTTATGACTTTGATGTTCTAAAAATGAATCTTGTTATTCGAAACAATAAAACTGGAAAATGTATGTTGATTAGACTGTAAATGAAATTTAGACAAATTTTTGGTTCAGAAAGTTGTCAAACCAAGGGTATTCTAATCATGTTTTATAAATAAATCTTGTAGTTTGGAAGTTCTATAAACGAAGCTTGTTGCTTAAATGTTCTGTAAATGAGTCTCGTCACTTGTAAAAATAATTATATTGAAATCACGAAAGGTTTTTGATGTTTTTCCAATAGAAGGAGTCCTAACTGGCAAATCAGTGTACCCTCTGACCAAACAGTTGTTTCCAAGAATACCTACTTAGAACCATCTCAGACAAGCGCACCGGCGTAATTTCGCGAAAACAGCCTATTTTTTTATATAGCTATTCGTTAAGGCGCGTTTAGGCACCGCTTTTATTCCAATTCACACGATTGCCGTGGCCGCAGAACACACACAAAGAAAATAAAAGACACACCGTTTGAGAATATCGCATCACCCGTACGACGAAGGAGGGACGCGACGATCGAAGTTCGGAAATAACTCTATTTCAGGACTTGGTGGATTACATCGCCTACCTTCCGGGAAGTAACAATCGATAGTCTCTGGCACTCTTCAGACTGCCAGAATCAAGCTGCCACCGCGCGATAATCCTAGTTTTATTTTCAACAGTTTGACGAAAGTGAAGCCTCGGGACAACAAAGAGTTCAGGGTGAAAGCAGAAGGAGAGAAACTAAAAACTGAGTTTCAAAAGATCTTTTGTTATGAATAACAACAACATTCTGTATGACACTACACCTTGGAGATGATTATGTTCTGCATGGATTCTTTGGTGGCATCAGCTTCAAAAAAGATTTCTTAAGTACAAAGCTTCCTCAAGAAAATAAAGGTACTATTTGTCTTGAGAGAGGAGGATTCCTCTTCAACTACGACCTTTTTGGAAGTTGAAAAAGAAACAAGAAAGCAGTGATTAAATATGGGCAAGACACGCTCAAATGTTTCATCCAAATTTGAAAACAAAAAATTGAAAAGAGGAAAGAATAACAGCGTTTCTCCCCGACGGATGATTTCAGATTTTTAATCATTTGCCAGTTGATTCATGTAAGCAGGGTGCTTCATACAAGCATGATGATTCATGTGCAAAAATTGTTGGATCGAAACAGCACGAACTAAATTTTTTTAATTAAAAGAACGTAGCAAACAGTCGTCCGTTTTCATGCACTGTATCATTTCCCAAGTTTTATCAGCGCAAGATATTGATTATTGCAGAAAAAACCCGGATATCATATGATGTTCAAGAAGTTGATACTAGCAACTTGGATCTTCAAAAAATGAAAGTGGTTCTGAATTGTGTATAATGAATCTTTAAATTAATTTTTAATAATATGAACAATTTTTGTTAGTTTAAAAATAGTGGTACCAGTACAACTGGTCTTGAGAGAGCGGAGAAATCCTCTTCAACTACAAAATTTTTTGAAATTGAAACAAGAACAAAAAATCAAAATAAAAAAGAGGAAAGAAAAAGAAAGCAACCTCCAAATCGTATTTCTTCTTACTTGCCGTTTTTTGTTTGTGATATAAAAATATATAAATAAATCAAGACGCGAGAAAAAAAGAAGGAAGAGGGATTGAAGGTTTCTTTCTTCTTTGATCTTTTTTTTTTTGGTTTTTTAATTTGAATGATGACGTTAAAGTTTCAACTCAGAGTTCGATTTCTGATATTTATTCTGGCTCATTTGGATTGCTCTTAGTCAAAGTAGACCTCTCTTGACCCAAATGAAATCTTTTGTAGAGAATACGTCTACTATCTGAAGAAATTCACTTGTTCTCGGCTTATCGCATTTTAGCTCCGCCAACATCCGCTACATCAGAATCCAATAAGATGCTAAAACTACTCTGATTTCTCTTTCAGAGAGCTCACAGTCCACATTTTAGGAAAATAGGGGACAAACAGAATTTTTTTACAGTAGATTTTTTTTGAAAATAATTGCACAGCTCGACATATTGACACTATTGACACTATTTGACAGATTTTTTTTAGCGATGCTAATATTTTGCCACAGTTTTGAAAAAATTCACTAATTTCCCTATTTCTTTACTTTCCCTTTGAAAATATTTTTCAGCTTCGATGATTTTCTGAGAAAAACAATTCATTAAAATATATATAGAGAACGATTTTGGACAATTTGATTAGAAAAAGGAGTTGAATAATATTGTGTAATTTCTAAGTCGAAGCGCTAAAAATTAAACAATTTGTTTTCTTTCAATTGAAGAATCACGAAATTGAATTGTTTCAGATTGAAATTTCGAAAATGGGACAATTTTAAAACGTTGAAAATTGAATATTTATAAATTCAAATTTTCGAAATTAGATCATTTAAAATTCAGAGTAATTGAAATTGTATTACATATAATTAAAAGCGTTACAAATTAAATAATTAAAAATGGAAAACTTTTGAATTTGAATCATTTTAAATTCAAAGCAATTAAAATTTGACTATTTGCATTTTGAAGCTAAATTGAATCTTTCAGAGTCAAAGCTTTTAAAATTCTAGAATTTTAAATTGTTATTACATAAAAAATTATGATTTAACATTAAAGCTGATATGACAAATTTTCTAAAATAAAAAAATGAATTGAATTATTTAAAAAAAAAACTTTCAAAATAAATGTTAATTTTTAATGGAAAACACTTAGTATAAAGAAATTTCTACTCTGGAAAAAATTGTTATGACCAAAAATTTGTATTTCACAAAATTTATTTAAAGAAAATATTTTAAGATATTTGAAAAGATTTCCAAAAATGTCCTAAATTGTAAAAGAAGAATGTAGAAAGTTTTAAGGCAATTTTTTTAATAATGCAGAATTTTTTCAGAACGTTAAGCAAAATTCGAATGATTTTGAACAATATTCAGAAGCTTTTAATCAATTTCAAGCATAATTTAAAGATTTTGAAATAAAATTTTTAAGTTTCTTAAAGATTTTGAAAGGTTTTAAGATAATAAAAAAAATTCTGAAATTCCTAGGAATATTCGAAGTCATGCGTTATTTTTAAAAACTAATTTTAAGAAAATATTTAAAAATATTTTAAAACATTACAAAAGATTTGTCAAACTTTGAAAAATTTTCGAAATTTTATAAAATATTTAAAAATTTTTTTAAAGGGTTGCAAAGTTCCAAATATATTTTGAACTGGCTTCAGTTTTTCCTAAAATTTTGTAAAATCCTGTAAAATACAACTAATCCTTAGAAATTTATATTTTGTATTAAAAAGTATTTTTTCCTCTAAATTATAATTTGACTAGAATTTTCTTTCCTTCTTGACAGAAAATACATTTTTGGTTAGAAATTATAAGCTTTTGTTGCGAAATTCGTGTTTTTGGTTAGAAAATTCATATCTTCTGATAGAAATTCCATCCTTTTTATTAAAATTGCAACTGTTTGGTTTAGAATTAAAATATTTTTTGGTTGAGGATTCCTTGTTGGACGAATTCATCTTTTGGTGATTTAAAATTCAAATATTTTTTACTTTAATTATCGATTATTATATTTTTGTTTTATAATTCACTTACTTAACTAAAAGTTTAACTTTGCTAAAAATTCACTTATTTGGTTGAATTCAACTGCTGTTAATTTAAATTAAATTTTTTTTTGTTGAAATATCAACCTAAATTATTAAATATCAACCTTCATTATTGAGAATTCATATTTTTTAATAGAAAATTCAACAAATGTGTTAAAAAGTTATTTTTCTGGTTAAAGCTTCATAATTTCAGTTGAAAATTGTTTTTTTTTGTTTTGTTTAAAATTAATCTTCTTTGTCGAAAATTTATCTGTTTAGTTGAAAATTAACTTTTTTCTTGAATATTGATACTTTCTGGTTAAAAAATTTAACTGATTTGTAAAAAATTTGTCTCTTTTGGAAAATATTGAATCTGTTTTGGTTAAAGATACATGTTGAAAATTAGTCTTTTTTGGTTGATTTAGACCGTTTTATATTAAAAATTAAAATCTTTTTGGATTGAAACACCAACTATTACATTTTTCGTTGAGATTTCATCTTTTTAGTTTAAATATTCAACTATTTGTTTAAAGATCAACTTTTTTGTTGATATTTGATTTGATATATTAGAAATTTTCAGAAATCTTTTTGAATTTTCTCATGAATCTTAAGGAAATTATATTTATATGACCCGAAAAACAAATAAACAAATAAACCTAAAAAATAACTAGTTATACCAAATTTTTTTGTAGATAACCCCTATTTTCAGAAAAAATAAATTATTTCAGAAAAAATACATGCATTTCAAACTAAAAAGATACATTTTCTACCAAAAATTAAAGTAGGATAATTTTCAGTCAGTAAAATAAATTTCCAAACAAAAAAAAACGAATTTTCAACCAAAGAAATTAATTTTTAAGCAAAAAGATGAAATTTCAACTAATGAGAGAGTACTCTTTTACAACAAAAAAAAACACAGATTTCCAACCAATAGTTAAATTTTCACCGAAAACATATAAAAATAAAAGATTTCAGTTTTCGGTAAAAAAATTAATTTTCAATCAAATTAATGTAAATTTTCAACGAAAGAGTATAATTTTCAACCAAATATTTGAATTTTTAAAGGAATTTTGAACCAAAAGGATGAATCAGTCACCAAGAAGATTAAATATTCTCCCACAAAATTCGAGTTTTCAATAAAATGCAGGAATTTTAAACCAGATATTTGAATTTTCAACTAAAAAAAATTTAATTTTCAATCAAATACATGCATTTCAAACTATAAAGATACATTTTCTACCAAAAATAAAGTAGGATAATTTTCAGTCAGTAAAGTAAATTTCCAAACAAAAAACAAACGAATTTTCAACCAAAGAAATTAATTTTTAACCAAAAAGATGAAATTTCAACTAATGAGAGAGTACTCTTCTACAACAAAAAAACGGATTTTCAACAAATAGTTAAATTTTCACCGAAAACAGATACATTTTCAACTAAAAATAAAATAGTTTAATTTTCAGTAGAAAAAATTATTTTTCAATTAAATTAAAGTAAATTTTCAACGAAAGAGTATTGTTTTCAACCAAGAAGATTCAATTTCTATCAGAAAAGATAAATTTTCGACAAAAAATGGAACAGTTACATTTCCAGTTTAAACAATTAATTCTAATTAAGAAAAACCTTATTTTCAACCAAAAAAATCAATTTTCAACCAATAACATGAATTTTTAACCAAGAAGATTAAATATTCTTTCACAAAATTCGAGTTTTCAATAAAATACAGGCATTTTAAACCAGATATTTGAATTTTCAACTTAAGAAGATAAATTTTGAACCAAACATTTACCAGTTAAATTTTCAGTTGAAACAATTAATTCTCATCTAGAAAACATCATTGTCGTCAAAAGAATTAAATTTTGAACAAAAGAAGGACGTTTTAACTAAAATAATGAAAAAACAACCAAATAAATGAATTTTTAACAAAGTAGTTCCACTTCCAATGAAGTAGTTGAATTTTCTACCCAAAAAGATGAATTCTCAACGAAAAACGTGATATATTATACTTCACCCACAAAAAGGATTTTAATTTGATACAAAAAATAGTTTAATTCAATCAAAAAAGATGAATTTTCAACAAAATAGTTTAAATCCCCAACCAAAACAGACTAATTTTCAACCATAATAATAAAATTAACTTCAACTTTAATTTATCGAAAATTCTCTAAGTCTGTCAGGTTTTTCCTGACATTCCCTGACTTTCTGGAATTACCAGACCTATAGCAACTCTGTAATTTAAAAAAAGTATATATTTATTTCACTCTAGAATGTTTTTGTAAAAATCAGGCCTCACAGTCCCTATGGAATAAAATATAAGGACCAAAGGGTACTTTTTGTCACGCTCATAGGGTACTTTTTTCGTACTCAAAGGGTAACAAATTCAGGATAAATTCGTAATACTTCAAAACAATTCAATTTAAATTCCAAAGAATTCAAATGAATCGGAAAAATTTTATGAATACAAAAAATTGCATTGATTTTCGTAAAATTTGAATGAATTTAGAAGACTGTAAGGTAAAGAGAAGAATTTGATGAAATTCATAAAAATTCACGGTAAGGTTAAAAGAATCTAGAACCAATGAAATAAAAACTTTTAAGAATTCGAAGAAATCAATTTAATTAAATAGAATTGAGGAATTTAGCAAAATTCAAGTAAATTAAAAAATTCAAGAGAGTTCCAAAGAATTTAAATAAATTAAGCGTGAATTCCAAAAAAAATTCAAATCTTTGAAATCCTACTAATTTCTAACCAAAGAACTGACTGATGACTACAAAAAAAAATTCAAGTTAAAAGTCAAATGAATGGGAACAAAATTGAAAAAATTCCATTGATTACACTAAAATTTAGAGAAATTTAAGGGAAATAAGAAGAGTTCGTTGAAATTGATAAAAAATCAAGCTTAGTTTAAAAAACAATCAAGTGAATAATAAATAGTACAAAAATATAAAAAAATTCATTGAATTGAATAAGTTTGAAATGAGCTTAGAAGAATTAAAGAAAATTTAAAAGAATTTGATGAAATCCCTATGAATTTAAGGTGAATTTTACAAGCTTCAAGATGAATGAACAAAAACTTTTGAAAAATTCACTGAATTGAGTAAAATTGTGTGAATTTAAAAGAATTCAAAAGGATTTAAAAAAAATCAGTATAAATAATAAGAATTTAGGTCGAATTCCAAATGAATTGCAAAACATATTCGAAAATCTCTTGAAATCTGTGAAACCCTACTTAATCCCTGAATTGTTAATAAATTCTTTGAAATTCATTAAAGTATCATAAAAGCCCGTCAAATTTTATGAAATTTGATATTTCCAGAAAGCCTGGAAAATTGATTAAAATATCTTGAGAGCTCTTAAAACCCCATAAAACCATTGAAATCCTCGGAAATCTTATAAAATCCTTTGGAATATTTTAAAATATCCTATAACCTTACAGGTCCTGTAAAATCCTTCCATATCTTCCGAAATTCTTTAAACCTCATGCAAATTTTTTTAAATCCCTTAAAATTATTGAAACCCTCGGAAATCCCTTGAAATTATTTAAATCTCTTCAAAATGAATTGTAATCTTTTACAATACCTCAAATATTTCAGATTATTTGAAATCCCTTCAAACTATTGAAATAAATAAAAAAAGTTCTGGGAATCTTTTAAAATTTCCAAAAATATTTCAAATCCTTTGATATCTTTCAAAATCCCTTGAAGCTTTTTGAATCTCTTGAAAATGCCTGGGAATTTTTTACAATACCGTCAAATATTTCCAATCCTTTAAAATGCATTAAATTACTCAAATCCATTAATTTGTAATCTTTTAAAATGACCTAAAATATTGAAAATCCTTTAAAATCTTTAAAATTTTTTTAAATATCTTGAAAATGCATACATAATATACTATTAAAATATTTCAAATCCTTTAATCATTTTATTAATTGATCCTCAGGATCGATTCAATCAAAACTTTTGAAAATTCAAAAAAATTCATTGAATTAAGTAGAATTGAGTAAATTTAGAAGAAGACAAGAGAATTCATGAAATTCAAGAAAATTTCAAAGAATTTAGGACAAATTAATAAGTTTTTTAAAATCCCTTAAATCATTGAAATCCTCGGAAGCCTGATAAAATAACGTGAAATCTTTTATAATATCTTCAAACCTTATAAGTCTTATAAAATTGTTCCACATCTTAAAATTTTTAGAAAATTCTTGATCCTAAAATATTTCAAAAGCTTTGAAATCCCTTCAAATTAATGAAATTAATAACAACTTTCCTAAAATATTTCAAATTAAAAGCTCTTGAAAATGCCTGATGTGATTTTTTCATTTTAAAAGAGACTAAAAAGTGACTTGAGAAAAAAAGTGACTAATAGTGACTGTGTGTGGTAGCCCTGATTATTTTTTAAAGTTATTTCTTACAGAAATTCCCTGATTTTTGCTATTTTTTCAAAATGCCTGACTCTTGGAAGCTTTGATATTATTAAACATTTTTTTTAAGATCCATAATGGGCTGCAAATAGAGTACAATAGGGGATATAGGGACCGGTCTGTGAGGCCTGAAAAATATATGTATTAATTATGATATATATTTGTTAAAACAATCAATTCTTTAAATTCTCTTAAATGCTCTATAAATGCTCTGTTCGAGCTTAAATGCTGAGCATATTCTCGAGAGCATTTTCTCAACATAAATTTTCGAGCATTTAAGAAAGTCCGAGCCCTGTAATTGTAGGCTAAATAGATTTCTGTTGACCTGGACAAAAGTGCTTTCAGCTTTTCGCTTTCTGAAACGCGATTCTTTGTGGGCAAAGTGTGAATTAATTTTTGAAGACTAAGAAAGGTCGGTTGGTATTGGCAGCTTCTGGGGCGAAAAATGCTACCTGATGTGTCCCGCGGCGATTGGTAAAAATATCGAATGTCAGTGGGCCCTTTTGATTCGATCGGTTCGATTGGCCTTCGGGCCCCTTTCCGCGACACAATGTTCTCACGTCACAGACAAAGGTACATAATGCCAAATGAAAATCGTACATGCATATTCACACACTAACACATTTCATCGCTTCTACAAACATACACATTTATCACTCCTATAAATACACAAACACTTACGCACACTATTTAAGGAAACATACACACGCATGCGATTTAATTTTCTGTCGCAGTCTGTCTCTCTTAGTAAAGCAACTCCGCCGTGAAATCAGTTACGAAATCACGGGTTCCCATTGGCGGGCCCCTCTCGCGGGCCGATCATTAATTTGTAACGAACCGGCGCCGCCTGTTATTATCCTACGGTTACGCGATCACGCACAGACACATTTATGCCTCTACGCGCGATTCTATGGGTGTGTTGGTACGTGTCGTTACAATTCCCGAGAAGAAATATAGAGAATCGCGAAAAGATTAGTGGAAAAGGCAGAAAAGAAACAGAAACATGGACGCCATTTTGTTTTTGGTACTTTCAAAATCGGATTTGAAATTAGCGATTCAAAAAACCCAGACAAAAAAAGTTTCATTCAAATCTGAACCTTTTTTTTTGCGTTTTTGATCGCCATATTTAATCCGCCATTTTGTTTTTGTTACTTTCAAAATACAGTTTTGAAACCAGCGATCAAAACCAATCCACTCAAAAAAGGTTTCATTCAAATCGAACGATTTTTCAAGTTTCAGGGCGCCATATTGAATCCGCAATTTTTTTCTGAAATATTTAAAACCAGATTTTGAATCAACCACCCAAGAAACATTTACCAAACCTTTTTTTATTTTAATCGAATCATTTTTTAAGTTCTTCGGTCGCCATATTGAATCCCCCATTTTGTTTTTGAAACCTTCAAAAACAGATTTGAAATCAGTGACAAAATAAAGTTGGAAAAGATTTTTTATTCGAATCGAACCATTCATAAAAGTTCTTTGATCGCCATATTGAATCCTCCATTTTTTTGAAAATTTCAGAAAAATATTTTAAATGAGCGATTCGAAAAACCCATACAGAAGAAATTCCATTCAAATCGAAACATTTTTTGAGTTTTTGGTCGCCATATTGGATCCCCAATTTTTGTGAAGCTTTCAAAAACAGATATGAAATCAGCACTCCATAACCCCATACA
Source organism: Andricus curvator (assembly GCA_932195095.1). NCBI lineage: Eukaryota > Metazoa > Arthropoda > Insecta > Hymenoptera > Cynipidae > Andricus > Andricus curvator. Next base: position 4,460 of record CAKNYM010049233.1, on the reverse strand, counting down.
AAAAAAGTTCTATTCAAATCAAACCATTTTTTAAGCGTTTTGGTCGCCATATTGAATCCAAAATTTTATTTTTCAAATTTCCAAGAGCAGATTTGAAATTAAGGACTTAAAGAAATCTACACCAAAAAGTTTAATTCATGTTGAATCATTTTTTGACTCTTTTGATCGCCATATTGAATCCGTTATTTTGTTTTAGAAAATTTTAAAAGCAGATTTGAAATCTGCCTCCCAAAAAACATATATGAAAACTTATTAATTTTAATTGAATCATTTTTTAAGTTTTTTGGTCGCCGCATTAGATCCGCCATTTTGTTTTTGAAATTTCCAAACATATATTCGAAATCAGGGACCCAAGAAAACACAAACAAAAAAGTTTCATTCAAATTCAACCTTCCTTTAAGTTTTTTGGTCGCCATATTGGATCCCCCATTTTTATTTTGAAATTTTCAAAACATATGTGTAATCAACGATTCAATAGACTCACACAAAAAAATTTTCATTTAAATACAAGCTATTTTTGAGTTTTTTTGTCACTATATTAAATCCAACAGTTTGTTTTTGAAACTTTTAAAAACACATTTGAAATCAGCAGTACAGAAAAATTGGAAAATAAATTTTCATTGAATCGAAGTTCTTTCGAGGTATTAGGTCACCATAGTGAATAAAATTTTTGTTTTTGAAACTTTCAAAGATAGATATGAAATCAGAGATTCAAAAAACCGAGACAAAATATGTTATATTAAAATCAAACCATTTGTTATTTTTAGTTGCCATATTGAATTCTCCATCTTGTTTTTGAACATTTCAGACAAATATTTAAAATCAGCGATCCAAAAAGCCCACAAAAAAAAAGTTTAATTCAAATAGAATCATTTTTTGAGTTCTTTGGTAGCCATATTGGACCCGCCACTTCGTTTTTTAAAATTTCAAAAACTGATATAAAATCAGCAATCCGAAAACCCCCAAAAAAAACGTTTTATTCAAAACGAATTATTTTTTGAGTTCTTAGATGCCATATCAAATCCGTCATTTTTTTTAAACTACGTAAAAGAGTTTTAAAATCAGCGATCCAAAAAATCTACACAAAAAAATTTTATTTCACATCGATCCATTTTTTAAGTTTTCTGGTTCCATATTGAATTCGACATTTTATTTTTAAAATGTCCAAAAGCAGATTTGAAATCAACGATTTAAGAAAGCCTACACAAAAAATTTTAATTTATTTTGTATTACTTTTTGATTTTTTTGGTCGCCATATTGAATTCGCTACTTTATTTTTGAAACTTTAAAAAACAGGTTTGAAAACAGTGATCCAGAAGACTCACACAAAAAAGTTTTATTCAAACCAAACCACTTTTTGATTTTCTGTGTCGCCATATTGAATCCGCGATTTTTTTTAAATTTTCGAAAACATATTTCGAATCAGCGATCCAATGAAGCCGGCACAAAAAAGTTTTTTCAAAAACTCAAGTCGAGCCATTTTTTAACTTTTTTGGTCGCCATATTGGATCCGCATTTTGTTTTTGAAAATTTCAAAAACATGTATGAAATTAGCGATCCAAACAAGCCGACGCAAAAAAGTTTCATTAAAATCGAAGGATTCTTTCTGTGTTTTGATCGCCATATTGGATCCGCATTTTTGTTTATGAAATTTTTAAAAACAGATTTGGAATCAGCAACCGAAAAGACCGCCCAAAAAATTGTTATTCAAACAAAATAAATTTTTCACTGTTTTGGTCGCCATATTGAATCCACTATTTTGTTTTTGAGATTTACGAAAACATATTTAAAATCAGTGATCCAAAAAACCCATAAAAAATGTTCTGATTTTCAATCGAACCATTTTGAGTTTTGTCCGGCCTTTTTGGATTCCAGCTTCAATACTGGGAGATGAAGTGCACAGCTTGGCTGCAATGACGATTTTAATCCGATCCAATTGACTGCGATGTCAATGATCTCTAATGGTGCACGTAATTGTTAGCGAGGCAAATCAGTTTTCCGTTTTTTTTCGCCGTCGCATTATATCGTATTACATGAGTGGTTCGGCACGATGCGATGTTGCAGTAATCGTATCGTCCCTGAATTCTCGACGAGAACTCGTCAAGAATCATTTCAAGAGTCGAAGCCAATTTCTTCTCATTCTCAAGGAGAGGCAATTCTTCGTACCGTTTATTGTTCAACCTGAATTTACATTTTCGAAAAATTAAAACAATATTTTTTTATTTCCTTTGTTTTTTTTCTCATATCACTCTAAACTTAAATCAGTCAAAAATTTACTCATCAAATTAATGAAGGATCCTTTGACTAAATAATCAGTCATTTTGACTAACAAATCAGTAGTTATAACACATAAATTAGTCAAAATT
>CAKNYM010049231.1:64665-76127 GCA_932195095.1 Andricus curvator | reverse complement strand
AGGGCAAAGGGCAAAGGGCAAAGGGCAAAGGGCAAAGGGCAAAGGGCAAAGGGCAAAGGGTAAAGGGTGAAATAAACAATGAAGAATGCGAGGAATAATATAAGGAACTGATTTGAAATATGTGTAATGATATAAAGTAACTAGACACATTTTACAAGGTAATTAAAACTTTATCTCTCGTCTGATTGAAACACGAGAAACTTGAAAGCAAAACGCTAATTCTATAACCATTTTCATTCCGAACAGGAATCTGCCTGATATCCTTAAAAAAGTTAATTTCTCCTTTGAAGAGAACTTGACTAAAGAGTCGAAAAGGAAAGGGAGACATAGTTGGAATCGGAAATTTCATCTAGAGAGCTCATGGTAATTGGGAACCGATGTTAGAGGATAGGTCACTGGTTCCAGAATTGAATTGAATGCAAATTTTTCAAAGGAGAATTATAACATAGGGAAAAAGAGAAGGGACAAGTCACCTGGAAGAACTGCTATCATTCTTCATTTTTATGGGAGGACTAACAATTTCCTCTTTCTAATCGTTTGCAAAATTTTGTTTTTCAAATTTTAAATTAGGATTTGCTTTTTTTAACGTTATTAGAGTGTACATTATTAGGATGTATTTGGATTATTAGTTATTACATTTACGTTAAAAAAATTTATTATCTGGTTGGAAATTTTATTCTTTTGTTAAAAATTCAACATTTTTTTTAAAGTCATCCTTTTTGGTTAAAAATTAAACTTTTTTGGTTGAAAATTGGTCTTTTTGGTGAAAAATACTCTGCTTTGTTCAAATTTTATTTTTGTTGTCAAAAACTTAACACAAAATTATTATTTTTGTTTAAAAATTTAACTATTCCATTTTTAGTTTTAAAGTTATATTTCTTAGTTAAAAATTGATCTTTTTTGGTAAAAAATTTATCTTCTTGGTTGAAATTTCATCTTTTTAGCTGAAAAGTCAACTGTTTGGTTAAAAAATAATTTTTTTGGTGTTGAAGATTTAACTATTTTGTTAATAATTTGACTTTTTATTGCAAATTGATGTATTTGGTTAAAATTGTGTCTTTTCGGTAGAAAATCAATCTTCTTTCTTGAAAGTTCAACTTCTTGTTAAAAATTTAACTATCTTTTATAAAAATTCATATTTTTAGTTTAAAATTAATTTTTTAAGCTAAAGATTCATCGTTTTAGTTAAAAATTCATTTTCTTGGTTACTAATTTAACTATCTTGTTATTAATTCGTTTCTTTTTTTTGAAAGTTCTTTTTTTAATAAAAATTAAAAAAAAAAATTTAGTTCCAATATTTTTTAGTTCAAAATTGATCTTTTTTGGTAGAAACTTGATTTTCTTGGTTGAAAAGTTATCTTCTTGGTTAAAAATGCAATTATTTGATTCACATTTTTGTTAAGGTTTAACAATTTTGTTAATAATTCTTTTTTTTTGGTTTGAAAATTCGTCTATTTCGCAGAAAATTAATCTTCTTTATTGAAAGTTCATCTTTTATGTTAAAAATTTAACTATCTATCTAAAAATTCATATTTTCTTTTGAAAATTCATTCTTTTATTTAAAGATTCATCATTTTAGTGAAATATTCATTTTCTTGGTTAAAAATTTAACTATCTGGTTAATAATACGTTTTTTTTAAATTCATTTTTTTAATTAAAAATTTAACTATTTCACTTTTGTTTGGAAATTTATTTTTTGTAGTGGAAAATTCATCTTTTTGATTGGAAAAGTAAACTATTTGAAAATAAATTATTTTGTTGAAAATTTAACTATTTTGTTAATTATTCATTTTTTTCGAAAATTATTGTTTTATAACTGAAAATTTAAATGTTTCATTTTTGGTTGAAAATTGATCTTTTTTAGTTGAAAATTCACCTTTTTTAGTAGAAAATTGATATTCTTGGTTGAAAATTCATCATTTTGCTCGAAACGTCAACTATTTAGTTGAAAATTCATAATTTTAGTTTAAAATTGACGTGTTTTGTTGAAAATTGACGTTTTTTGTTGAATATCCATCTTTTTAGTAGAAAATTAATTTTAGTTAAATAAAATAATTTTATTTAAAAGAACTAACTTCTCTATTTTCGTGAAAAATCCCCTTATTTCCCGTGATAAAGTTAATTTGTTAAGAATAACACTACCATTTAGAGCTGTTATTAAATTATTTTTAAAACAATTATTTTTAATTGGGTAACCGAATGTAACTTCTGCAAATACTGTAAACATTATTTTTTAATTTTTTTCAGCCCAGAATGTGAGTTTTTACTTTTTATACTTGGCCGTTGAATGTGTTATTAAAAAAGGGTTTTAAAATTAAAGATGAAATGGCAATGGGTTTTTAAAATATTGCCTCTGCTGAATAAACTCAATAAGTAATGAAATAAATTTTAATCGAATTGCAGAATATAAATTTATATTTCTGTATTACAAAATATTCATAAAAAACTTGATTTATCAATTCCATTGGATTTAATGGTATTTGGATTGGATCACTAGATTTTTTGTATTTTTTTTAATTTTAATATAAAATAATAAAGTTTCAAAGAAGACTCCAAATTTCTAAAAATGTTCCGTTTACTTTCTTTTACAAAAATCATCATCAAGATTCATATTTTTCAACAATTTCAAGTTATGTTAGCGGTTTAGACCGGAAATGGGTATTGTTCATAAAAAATTATTAGATTAAAAAAATTAAACATTTTTCGGTTCAGTTACCGTTTTTATGGAACGCTGAGATTTAAAAACAAAAATGATTATATTTTAAAGGTTCATAATTTTTAAACAATTTTAGGTTTATGTTAGCGTTTTATACCGGAAATTAGTATTTTTGATAACCAATTATATTATCTTAAATTATTGTATTTCTTCTAATTTTATTTAAATGAATTTATTCCCCTGTAATTCCCCTATTATAGACGGCCCCCAATAAATACAAGGAACGAAAAAATTTTGTAACAATATTAATTTTATATTTTGATTAAAAAATGTTATATTTCTGCCTTACAATACGTCTATAAGGAAAGAAGAATTGAACCATTGATGAAAATAAATTCCCTCTATTTTCACAATGAAGAAATGTTGAATTCTATTTTTAAAAGAAATCCGTAAGTATAGCTCTAATCCGCCTCACTATATCTCTGGCTTTTCTACTTGCGTCGAGCTTGAGCGTTCGGTTAATTTCTGTATCTAACTGACTCTTTTCTTTACTTTTAACTGAAATCGATTTGGTCTATATCTGGACAATGCATTTCTACTCAGGCTCTACGTTTCACTTTATAAATGGACATTCCATCTTTCTTTATATTAAATAACCTTGACTGAAACGGACTCTGACGTTTTTGGTGGAAAAATTTCTATGAACGATAAAATTCAACTATGGAAACTTTCAAGGAAAACTTGAGAAATAACTCTCAATTTGACGACAACTGTTTTTTATGAATGAGACTCTTTTATTGAACACTCTTTTAAAAAAAAAATTTTTTCAAACCAACTCCTCCCCTATTCTCCTTAAATTTCCCTACTTCCCCTTTGTTCCATCACTTGCCCTCCCTACATTTTAAAATTTGCTTCCCCTCACTTCCTAACCTCTTCCTCATCTACTTCCCACTTCCTCACTTCCCCAGCCAACTCTCCCCTTCCCCTACTTCTCCATCCCACATTTTCCCTTACTTCCCAACCACTCATTTTTCTTCACTTCTTCTACTTCCTCTATCATGACTTCCTCCCATCTCATTTCCCTTCACTTCAACTACTTCCCCTTCTGTTATTTTCCATCATTTTTCCGCCCCTCATTTTCCCTACTTTCCTTCACTTTATTTCGCCTCACTTCTTTTCCTATATTTTTTCCTACTTCTCTCATCGTCTTATCTCACTTCCTCTACTTTCCCTCCTCTCATTCCTCATTACTTTGCCTATTTCCCTTTCCCGCATTTTCCCTCGCTTTCCTACTTGCCACCCCTCCCATAATTTCTCCTAATTTTCCCTACATTCCCCTACTTCCCATCCCCACATTTCGCCTTACTTCCCAACCTCTCATTTCCTTCACTTTCCCTACCATCATTTTCCTCCACTTCTCCGACTTCTTCTACTTCCCCTGCCCTCACTTTCCCTCACCTCATTTCCCTTTACTTCCTCTACTTCCCCTCCTTTCATTTTCCATCATTTTTTCTACTTCATGTCACTTCATTTCGCCTCACTTTCCTTCTCATATTTTTCCCTAGTTCCCCTTGTTTAATTTTCCATCATTTTTTCTACTTCATGTCACTTTATTTCGCCTCACTTTCCTTGTCATATTTTCCCCTACTTCTTCTCGAATCGTCTTCCCTACTTCCTCCACTTTCCCTCCTCTCATTTCCCAGGAAAGCAATTGAGTAGATAAGGTCGATCAGGGTCAGCCAGAATAAACGTGCCGGGCCAAATACTTCCCAGACCACTTAGAGGAAAGCATTGCTTGAAAGTAGGATTTATGACCATTTGTATATTTAATTAATTAATATATATCTTTTTTCTACTTTATGTCAATTTATTTCGCTTCACTTCCTTTCTCATATTTTCCCTTATTTCTTCTCCCATCATCTTCCCCTGCTTCCTCTACTACCCCTCCTCTTTTTCCTTTAATTTTCCCTCAACTCCCCTACTTTGCCTCTTTTCCTCTACCTCCCCTCCCCACATATCAAGCTTCGCTTCCCCTCACTTTTACAACTCCTTCCTCAACTACTTCCCCCTCTCCTTACTTCTCCAGCCAACACTCGCGACCCCCTACTTCCCCAACCCTCATTTCCCCTCACTTATCAACTCCTCATTTTCTATCACTTTTCCTACTTCCCCTACCCCAACTTCCTCTTTTTTGCCTCACCACATTTCTCTCATCATCTTCCCTTCCTTCTCTTACTACCCCGCCCCTCATTTCCTTTCACTTCGCCTATTTCCCCTCCCTACATTTCCCTTTGCCCCCCCCCCCTACTTATCCTCCCACATTTTTTCTCAATTCCCCTATTTCCCCTTCTATCATTTCCCCTCACTTCCCCTCTCTTGGAGAAAAATATTAAAATATATAATAAAAAAATAGTATAAGAGTTTCTTATCGGGGCTACGAAACCCTAAAAACATTTTTGAAAAATTAATATAAAAAAAGAAGCAAGGGAATTTGGAGAATGCCTTCTTCTTCTTTCCTCTTTATTGATTAATTTTTTTTAAATTTGAATTGAGACATTTAAGAAATTCGTAGTTAAATTTGAGTGCAATTTGCTTGTAAATCTTTTTACTGCGTTGAAAAAAGGGATTGATTTTTATCTTCAATAATATGAGAGATAAGAGCAGATACATTTTCACATAAATTTGCCTTTTGCTATCCTTCTTTATGTATTTTATAGGTATTTTTACACAATGGGATTTGAAATGTCTTACCTCGACGATTATTACTGACACTCCTCTTCCTGCATTTTTCCTTTTCCTTTTTCATTATTTCCGCATCCCTCGAGATACCCACGTGGAGAGAAGAATGCACCTTCCCTCCCCTCCTCAGCCCTTCTCTGCATTTCTAGAATACCCATTTTAAGATACGAATGAAATAAAAAAATTATTCAAAAAACTGTTTAATACACCAGGGCTAAAAAATAATCCTAAAGTATAAAAAAGTTGTGTCGAATATAATATGCTGATTGATTTTATTTCCAAATTGTTATTCTCAAATTTGATATATTATTTAATTTTTAGGGTTTCGTAGCCTTGGGCAGAAACCCTTACAATTTCGGTCGGATTTCCGTCCGTTCATTCGACCGATGTATTTTTTTCCAATGAGGGGAAGTGAGCGGAAGTGTGGGGAAATGATGAGAAGGGAAGTAGGGGAAGTGAGGGGAGACGTGTAGAGGGGAAGTAGAAGGAGTGAGAAGAAATGAGGGGAGCGGTAGTAGGGAAAGTAAGTGAAAATTATGGGAGGCGAAATAGGTGACGGAAGGGAAAGTAAGGGGACGGTAAGTAGTGAAAATGAGGGGAAAATAAGGGAGGGAAAGTGATAGGAAGTGAGGGGAATGAGGTGAGGAGAAGAGGAAGAAATGTGAGGTGGGGAAGTAGGGTAAGTGACTTATGGAGAAATGAGGGAGGAGCGGAAGTATGGGGAAATAAGAGGCTGGCAAGTAAGGAGAAATGTGGGTGGGGAAGTAGGGAGTGGCAAGTAATGTTTGGGGAAGTAAAGAGAGGAGAAAGTAGATGAGGAAGAAGTCAAAGAAGTGGGGGGAAATGAAGTGAGAAGGAGAAGAGGTGGGGAATGAGAGAGAAAATGAGAAGTGGGGATGTAGGGGAAGTGATTGAAGGGAAAATTAGGAATTAGGGGAAGTTAGGGGAAATGAGGGGCTTGGAAGTGGGGTAAATGTGGGGGAAGTAGGGGAAGGGGATTGTCGGCTTCACAGTTTTTCACTTATTTTCCTCTTTTCCCCTTTTTCTCATTTTTCCACTAAATGCAGACTGAATTAAAATAGAACCCTTCAAAAAATCCTACTACTGTTGGTTGAAGGTTAATTATTTTTATTTAAAAATTTATTTTTTCGATTGAAAATTCAGCTATTTGATTAAAAATGTATGTATTTTGTTAAAATTTGGTCTTAAAATTAATTCTTTATTAATTAATTAATTAAAATTCATCTTTTCGCTTGAATAGTCTAGTTCAATTAACTACTTTGTTAAAAATTAAATTTATTAACTAGAAATGTAACTATTCGATTTTTGGTTAAAAACTTATGTTTTTTATTTGATAATTTCACTATTTGGTTGAAAATTCGTATATTTTATTAAAAATTTATCTCTTTTGGTGAAAAAATTTTTTAATTTAATTGAAAATATGCAACTATTTTCTTTAAATTAACCTTTTTTGTTGAAATACATATTTTTGAGTTAAATATTTAATTGTTATGTACAACAAATTTTTTCAGCCTAAAATTCCAACAGTTTGGTTGAAGATTCATTATCATAGTTAAAAAATCGTTTTTTTTTTTTGTTCAAAATTAATTTTTAAATAAAAATTTAACCATGCCAGTTTTTTTATTGAAAGTTGATCTTCTTAAGTTAAAGTTTCAACGATTTGATCATTAATTCAACTATTTTATTGAAAATCCACATTTTTGGTAAAAATTTATCTTTTTGGGTAAAAATTCATATTTTGGTTGAAGATTTATAATTTTAGTTGAAAATTCATTTCTGTGGTTTAGAGTTCAACTACTTTGTTTAATATTCGTTTTTTCTTGGTTAGAAAATGTAACTATTTGATTAAAAATTTAACTAGCTGCTTGAAAATTCGTCTTCTTGGTTAAAAATTAGTACATTTTTTATTGAAAATGAATTTTTTAAATTAAATATTTAAAGATTTTATTTTTGGCTCAAAATTGATCCTTTTTTTTAAATTCAACTATTTTGTTTTAAAGGTAACTATTTTGTTGAAATTTTTCTCTTTTGGTTGAATTCCACTCGGTTTTGATTTGAAACCAACATTTTTGTTATCAATCAAAATGATCTATTATGTTGAAAAAAAATTTTTTGTCAAAAATAAATTTTTTTATTGAAAATTTAACTATTCTATTTTTTAAATATTTTTTTTTCAAAAATCCAATATTTTTACTTGAAACGTTAGGAATTTAGAGCGTTTCGAATTGAATTAAATATATTGCCCACATAAATTCAATTTGAAAGAATTTATTCCCCTATTTTCGTGAATAAATTTCCTTTTTCTCCCTTTTTTTAGAGGATTTTAGTCTGATTTTTAGTAAAATAACAATTTAGTAATAATTGTACGAGTTTGTGTTGATAGCTTAACGACCCAGTATTTCGAGCTTGAAAAAAGTACAATTCTCTATCCAATCACTATTAAACGACTTGAACTCGGGATAAAAGAAAGCAATTGAGTAGATAAGGTCGATCAGGGTCAGCCAGAATAAACGTGCCGGACCAAAAACTTCCCAGACCACTTAAAGAAAAGCATTGCTTGAAAGTAGGATTTATGACCATTTATATATTTAATTAATTAATTAAATTACTCTTTTTATTATTTTTATTCATCTAACACGATATATCTTTAATTACAATATTTTAATTAAAATATAAAATTATTATTAATACAACATTTTTGTATTTAATTTTATTTTAAAGTATCTATTATAAAAATATAATATTTGTAATATAATATAATATATAATATTATTTTTTTACAACATATTCACGTTGCATTTTTTATAAAAAATACCAATTTTCGACGAAAAAAATTAACATAACCTATTATTGTTCAAGCTTTGTAAATATTCTTTGAAATTTAATGATTTTTTATTAACAATACCAATTTTAGACAAAAAAACTAATATAACGTAACAAAAAATTGTTTAAGATTATGAATCTTCTTTTAAACCTATTTTTTCTTATTAAAAATGACACCTTTCCGATAAAGAATGTTAACATAACCTAAAATTGTGAACAGATTCTAAATCCTTTTCGAATTATAATAATAATAATTATTATTATTATTATTATTATTATATTGAAAATATCAATTTTCGATGTAACCTACAATTGTTAAAAAAATATTAATCTTCTTTGAAATCTAGCGATTATTTAATAAAAACTGGTTCAGGTTGTAAGATTTGAATCTAATGTTTTTTTGTTTAAAAATACCAAAAGTTATGATTTTTTGTTTAAAATTATCATTTTCCTTTTAAAAACGTTAATATATCCTGAAACAATTCAAAAATTGAAAATCTTCAAATTTATAAAGATTTTTGTTTTAAAATACAAATTTTAGGCGTATAAGGCTAACATAACCTAAAATTGTTCCAATTTGTTACTCTTATTTAAAATCTAATTTTTTATTGAAAATACAAATTTTCGACGAAGAACACTAATGTAATCCAAAATTGTTAAAAGGTTCCAAATCTTGTTCAAATCATAATAATTTATGTCTTAAAATAGAAATTTTTGGCGTAAACCTTTATAACGTAACCTAAAATTGTTCAAAAATTATGAATCCTTGAAATCTAGTGATTTTTGTTTGAAAAAAAAAAAACAATTTCCTGTAAAAAAACGTTAATATAAAACCTAAAAGTGTTAAAAAATTGCAAATCTTGTTCAAACTATGATGACTTTTATTTTAAAATACCAATTTTTGGTGTGAAAATATAACATAACCTAAAATTGTTTCACTTTCGGAATCTTCTTTAAAATCTTATTATTTTATTGAAAATAAAAATTTATGACAGAAAACACTAATATTATCCAAAATTGTTAGAAGATTTTAAATCAGGTTCAAATTATGATTTTTGTTTTAAAATATAAATTTTTCTTTAAAATCCTATAACGTAACCTAAAATTGTTCAATAATTATGAGTAATTGAAATCTAATGATTTTTATTTTTAAAAAAACACTTTCACATGAAAAGCGTTAATATTAAACTGTAAAAATGTTAAAAAAATTTAATCTTGTTTAAACTATGATGACTTTTATTTTAAAATACCAATTTTTGGTGTAAAACTAACATAACCTAAAATTTTTTCAATTTCGGAATCTTCTTTAAAATCTAATTTTTTGTATTAAAAATACCAATTTCCGAAGAAAAACACCAACATAATCCAAAATTGTTAAAAGGTTCCATATATTGTTCAAATTATAATGATTTTGATTTTTAAATACCATTCTTTTGTGTAGAACGTTATGGTAACCTAAAATTGTTCGAAAATTATGAACCTTCAAAATCTGATTTTTTTTTAATGTAAATTTCTGTTTAAAAAAACCTAAAACCGAAAAACGTAAATTGTTTGAAAATGTTTATTCTTATTTCGGTAAACCGAAAATTTTAACTCTTCTCTGAAACTTGATAACTTGATATTAAAATTTATAATAATTTATATTAAAATTTATGACAAAAATTATAATTTAAATATAGTTAAATTTTTTTCAGTTATAGTTTCAATTAATTTATTGAAAACCATGTCAAATAGTACAACTTATTATAAAAAACTTCCATATTTCTTTACAGAATTTTTTTAAAATTCAAAATGCAATAAATCTTCGAAAAAAAAATTTGTAGAGAAAAATATCTGAGATTTTTTTCTCTTTCTTCGTGTAACAAGTTTTCTAAGTTTAAAAAAAACGTTGTGATGGATGATTGTGTTTTGTGAATCATGGAATTCCCTATTCCTACCTCTCGGATATAATTTCATCTTGCACGCAATGAAATTTTTTTCCTCAATGTAATGTTCTTGCAAACAAAAAAATCTGACAGGATAAGATTAATTTAGTCTCCAAACAATAATAATATGATATTAGGTACAATTTTTCAGATTGTATAATTACCTACATATAATATAATTTCCGGTTTTTTTAAAATAAGCAATTATTCAGCAAAAAACCGTCCGTCTAGTTTGAAAATTCATCTTTTTGGTTTAAAATTCAACGATTTGGTGGGAAATTCGTCTTTTTATAGAAAATTAATCTTGTTGGTTAAAAATTCATCTTTTTAGTTCAACATTCGACTCTTGTATTGAAAAATAATCCTCTGGGTAGAAAATTTATCTTCTTCATTGAGAATTCAAATATTTTGTTTCAAATTCCTATTTTGTTTGAAAATTCGGATTTTTATACGGAAAATTAATTTTGGATGGAAATTTAACTATTTGGTTGAAAAAAAATACTTGTTTAAAAATTAGTCTCTTTTAGAGAAAATTAATCTTCTTGGTTACAAATTCAACTATCTAGTTGAAAATTAATCTTTTTATACAGAAAATTAATCTTCGATGAAAATTAAACTATTTGGTTGAAAATTCAACTATTTGGTTCAAAATTAGCCTTTATTATAGAAGAATTATCTTCTTAGTTTAAAATTCAACTGATTGGTTGAAAATTTGACTTTTTATAGAAAATTAATTTTTTTGTTAAAAATTTTGTTAAATTAATTAAAAAATAATCCTCTGGATAAAAAATGTATCTTCTTCATTGAGAATTCAAATATTTTGTTGAAAATTCCTTTTTTTTTTTAAATTCGTATTTTCATACGGAAAATTAATTTTGGATGAAAATGTAACTATTTGGTTGAAAAAAAAATATTTCCTTAAAAATTAGTCTATTCAGAGAAAATTAATCTTCTTGGTTGAAAATTCATCTATTTGGTTGAAAATTCGACTTTTTATAGAAAATTAATTTTTTTGTTAAAAATGTATTTTTTTAGTTAAAAATTCGCATCTCATATTGAAAAATAATCCTCTGGATGAAAAATTTATCTTCTTCATTGAGAATTCAAATATTTTGTTGAAAATTCCTATTTTTTTAATTCGCATTTTTATACGAAAAATTAATTTTGGATGAAAATTTAACTATTTGGTTGAAAAAAAAATTATTTCGTTAAAAATTAATCTCTTTTAGAGAAAATTAATCTTCTTGGTTAAAAATTCAACTATTTGGTTGAAAATTCGTCTTTTTGGTTGAAAATTC